>PNEQ01076044.1:0-27272 GCA_003012365.1 Medauroidea extradentata
TTTGCGCGAATTTTTGTAAAAAAATTACATAATTACATTGCTTTCTGCTATTGTTTTGCCACCCAAAATATGGCGACTCGTGAAAAATAACGTCCTGCGCATGCGCAGTTCGAAAATGTTCGAAAATGATCGGCTTCACATGATAACTATTGAAATGTACGGCAGCTGCCACTCCATAGACTAATACCTCCATGCCTATGGGCAGTGTCTATAAACAGCTTTCGAATGACAACCAACTGCTATCCCCATAGAGAAAGCATTGGTGAGCGATTAATTGTCATTCGAAAGAGGTCTATAGATACGGCCCTATTTGTATATATAAAAAAACTCCCCATAGCAACTATGTGAGTACAATTTACAGTACCTGATCAGAGATTGAGGTTAACCTCAATGCAATATTTTATGTCGAACAATAATCGGGAGCGAATTAAACATGCTACTGAACTACATTTTAAGAACACTTTATTTGCCGCAGCTAAATGTCTGTTTAATTTGAAAGACTACAAAGTAACTTTGCCGTAACGAAAATTTTTGTAATGTACAATTATGGAAACAAAATTGTGTCATTATTAAGATACTTTAATAGAAATATTTATGGTAAAGGTAGTTGTGGTATTTTCAACACAAGTTTATGGGGAAAAAAAATATTTTTTCTACAAAGAAAACTTTTTAGGTATAAAATGTGACACAAAACATGAATTTCCGATATTTGCTTTGCTGTAAGACGAGATTTCTTTACCACAAGCTACATATATTTGTGGCAAAGTTACTTTGCAGGGGTTCATACGTAAACACAATTTTGTTGAGGTAAAGAAAGTGTCTACAGTGTAACACAGATATGCCTTTAAGAACGCGGCATCAGTGACAGGCGCGACAGTCGAACCCGGAAACTTGCTGGTGCGAAGGCAACGACTTGGTGACCTCGGTAACGGGGAGGTCATCCAGCACAAGGTTTGGGGTCAACCGCACATTCTGTGTCCTAGGCTCTCTCACCATAGACGGAACCAAAACTGCTTCATAACCAGCCTTCAGTCCAAGTCTACGCACAGTCCAGAGGCGAAGACTGGAGTGTTACAAGGCAATGTAGGGCCGCGATCATTTCGCGGGGGAAAAAAATGTTGCCCCAGTTTGTTTTAGTCCCTTATGTGCACGTCTGCAGTTCTGCTTCATAGTTAGAGCCGGTAATTTTTGGTGAAAAGTATTATGCAACATTTTGTGTCAAAGCCTCACGTTAACATCTGCACCTCTGCTTCGTGGCTATTGGCAGAGTGTATTTGTGCAGAGAAGTAGTTCATTCTACTGTGTCAATGCGAATATAGTTACTGTGACACAACACGTCTGTGATTGGCGGGTAAAACCCCAAGACTTAGAGAGTTATAAACAACCAGTCACAGATCTTGAAGCAGGGCTGCAGACGTGCACCTGAGGCATTGAAACAAAATGTTGCACGATTCTTTTCACAAAAAATCACTGGTTCTATTCATAGTTGTTGGCAGCGTGTCTTTGAGAAGAGACGTCTTCCATTTGACTGTGCCAATCACAATACGGTTACTGCAACACCACACGCCTGTGATTGGCTGGTAGAACCCCAAGATACGCGAGAGTTTAAACATCCAATCACCGGCTATGAAGCATAGCTGCAGATGTGCACCTGCAACAAACTGGGGCAACATTATTTCCTCTAAATGTTCGTGGCCCTACCAGTAACATACCTCGGGCTACACAACATACATTTATTGAGTCTTGAGTGTGACCCGCAGGCTTAGTAACGACACGTGCTCAGAGTGTATATGTAGTCTGATCTACCGTAGCTTGCCTTGGAACACGGACACGTTTCGACATTGTCGCACACAACTAGGCAGCACAGTATTGCAAGTAATAAATACATGGTACATAATTCAATGCTTAAAGCATCAATCTATAACTGTAGGTTTCTTGAAGCCAATTTGCGAAAAGTAAACAATAGCAATCCTAGACAATAGTTTTAGCCAACGTCTTAAACAAAATTTGTTTCCAGTGTTACGAACTTCTGAGGCACAATCTCTGACGCCGGAACCTCGTGCATTTAACTGCGGCGCAAGAGATCACGCGCAACGAATTAGTAATTGTGGATACATATATATACTCATAAAGTTGGCAAATACCATTATATAGGATTGCCATTCAGCATTTTATCCATATTGGCTTCGAAAAAAGCGTAGAAATCAATTGATGTTTTCAGCGCGTATTTATCTACAACGCACTCTTAACGACCAAGGGGCGCTCACGAGCTCTCATCGCGTGACACTAAAGTGATGCACAGTCCTTTGCGCGGGGGATCCGCAGTGATGTAATGGTCAGATCTACCCTCCTCCCTCCTCCCCACCCCTACGGTCCAAAAATGGAATCCGGATTCACTCCTTATTTTCGCATGTGGGAAACGTGGCGTATGTTGTCCTTGGCTTTTTTACGCTCATTTACATTTCATTCCCAAGTAAAAATTTTCGGCTCCACCAGTGTCCCTTCTAACCTGGCTCCCGGAGGGCCATTGCCTTCCCCTAGGTCCTCCGCTGTCTATTTATAAATTATTCAGGACAAAATACTGCGTTTTTTTTTTGCTTCTTTTCTTGCTGCTTCCAACTTGTTTATATTTATTTCTAGATGGGATACTGTAAACGTACTGCTTCGACAGGTAATCACGCTGAACGGTTGCCTTTGAGAACGTGCCAAACACCGCTTAAGAGAAAAACCATTTCGTGAAAGTTATGCTTTCGGCGATCCCGGCCAACCGCTTGGGAGAAGGTTAATCGCGCGTTCGTGGCTTCAGGTTTTCGAATGACATCAACTCTGTGACTGAGACTCTCATAGTAATTATTTTAGATGTAGCTCGTAGTTTTTTATTGTCAACAACTTTCTCCGTGACATTTCGTTGGCACACGGTTTTTGTTATATTTTCATGACTGTGTACACGTAAGGAGTGTTTTTGGCCGGTGTTTCGCCGTGTTGTAACTTCGAGTCCCGAGATCTTGATAATCTGTCGTAGGATCATTCGGCAGAGTTCAGTTATACTTGGTACATTGTAAAAAAAACTTCTTTGAATGTTCAGGAAGTTATTATCCCAGACGCAGTATGGTACAGTTACCATACTTCGTGTTGTAAATATGCAAACTTTTACAGTTGTTACAATACAAGTCTGGTATCTTCAGTAAACATTTGACTGTTTTATATAAGGTTTAGGAGTGCTACCATGGGTATCTGGGAAACTATTCTACCATATCTACTTTCTTAGCGCTCCTATACGCACATCTGGTAAATTTACAAACTATTTTTTAGAGTGTACCGGTTTGGTTAATTCTACTATAGGTTGGGAAGAAAACGAGATTCCTTATGGGACAGTTTGTCACAGGGAAAAATTCTGTCGCAAGTTGCGCTGTTATATCTAACGGATAGGGACCTGAAAAATTCGTGTTTTCTTTTCGACACAAGCTAGAATTCAATAAACTGTAGGATTGTGTCACTTTCTCGATTAACTCTTGCCGTATTTGCCACATCTATAAGACCTCTGTGTCAACAATAAAGAAGTAAATAAATGCGGGCCCAGTCACGTGGTATCGCTGTCAGCGAACAGCCGCAATGAGCATCTGTTGTCTGCTTGAGTGTGTGTGTGTATGTGTGTATATATATATATATATATATATATATATATATATATATATATATATATATTCTTGGAGTCTAGCCTACATGTCAGTGAATACGTGAATTTTTCCAGTCTCTACTGACGGGTCTAATAAAATACGAGACCGTAGTCAAATTAAATTAAACTTGACTTGTCAAGGTAGAATTGATTTTATTTTATTTTAAAGTGAGAAAAAAAAAATTAATTTAGCTTTTATATTATCAACTTCATGTAACTTAAAATTCACGGAAGCTCTGTGATTTGTCAGTTAACATCTCCTACCGATACCAGCGCCCAAGCGGCAGAAATATTCCCTGTACCAAACTCTTAACATTGATCTTACCAACCTGCGGTATAATTAACCTTAGGGCCGTGTTGTCGTTAACGTATTTATATTCAATTTCTTAATGGCCCGCATCGTGACCACAGTGGTTGTATTGTAGTATATTGCCTTTTTGTGTCGCCTTTAATTAAATTTATGTACTGTAGTGCAATTGTAGAAACAAAAAGCTGATGATATCTAGGTGAGATATCACATGCGCCTCGGTTTGTTGAAGCACTTAGTCTAGAACGTTTTTATCTCCCAGGACATTGTACAGCTGCTTCGAAGTTGGGTTGAATCATCTGTGTAGTGTGGTAACCTCGTAACGCTTAGCGTTTCCTCATCACGGATGTGTGTTTCGCAACGAATGATGTGATCAGCTGCCTATTGTGAGTTATGGTAAAGGCGCCTCGGGATAAAGTGAGCATTTATAAAAGTCCTGATAAAGTTATATTTTCAGATAATTCGTATCTTTCCGCACGTAACGGCTAACGACGAGAAATATCTAACCTCTCTGGACACGACACTTGATGTTAGCGCGTGAAAGGTAAATTGTGCAATATGCAGGTACCTGTACAGTTAAATTAAAAAGTTAATCAGTTATATAAAATACAGTTATGTCGGTTTCTGTTGATTTTTATTCAGTAGTGTTGGAAAATATACGGATCTATACTGCCTAATTTCGCTGCCAAACAGTAAGGCAACTATTCTTAGTGTTACATTATATGCAGTAACTGCTAGTGATATTTTTTAAAGGTTAGATTTTTAGTGCTCACTTTATCCCGTGCAACCTATAGACTGTTTATTTGTACACAGAGAAGGCAGACAGACGAAGTAGGGTGCGGCATTTTAGAGTTTCTGTGTTCAGGCGGCCGCAATCCTAGATAATATATTCTCCTACGTCTAAAAGTCGGTGAGGTTGACACTGGCTCCCTCATCAAGTGTCGCATCGCTAGAGACGCTCAAAACAGGAAAAAGGACGCAAGTTGTTAAGGGGGCTGCCTACCTCAGTGCAACGGCGCGAGCAAGCATAGGGTTTTACGTGTTAAATTATATTCTATGTTGCTCAGTACGTGTTGAAGCTACATATAGCCTACACCACCACTGACTTTATTCATATCGGTGCCAGGATCTTTTAGGTAGTTTTTTCAATACCCTGAAAACTGTGAGCAAAATAAAATTATTTACGCACAGAAAACACTCGGAAACTGCTATTCACATTTCCCCCCTGCAACTTGATTCATTTACAATATTTTCTTTTCTCGGTGTATATAATGGTTTTTGTGCGGAAGAGATATCACAAAACGTGACTGGGCCTCACTGAAAATAATTTAACATGTATAACCTTATCCTTGCTGCCGCCAGAGCTCTGAAGGATGTACTACAGCGGCTGCGGGGGAGTTGACATTGAGGGGACTAGGGTGACTAGATGCTTAAATTTGACTTTGGGTACAGTCAATCATTGTAATTTATATCAACGGTTTAAGAGGCAAAAACGCAAGATGTAATATGTATTTAAATGTGTACCGGAATTTTACGACGAATACATCTTTTTAGTCTGCCTGGTACGATAATTGTAACTCGAACATCTGGCAAGACGTGTGCGAGCGGCTGTTGTACAGGAGCGTCCGAATTCCCGGCGTTGTGCCGGAGGGGCGGTTGGGCGGGCGAAATGAAACGGCGAACGAGCTGTAGCTTGGCGCGTCATGGAGGTCAGACGGTTCGTTGAACCAAGCGGCTGGCTTCCCACACTCTGGCGGGATGTGTCGCTGAGCTGTGCTGGACCAGCAGGTGTCGAGGGAAGCCCTGTACACGATTGAAAATTTTACCATTTGTAGTGTTTTTACTATAGGACTTAAAGGGCGCGGTCTACCGCAATTTTCATCACCATTTTTTTTATTTTTTATTTGTACAAGATTTTTTTTCTTATTTTAGACACAAAATGTGACTAAATTTGCTCTTATGAAATTTTTTCACCTCTCATAGTTTTCGCGTAATGGCTTGTTAAAGTCATATTTTGCATGTTTCCGTTTTAACGACTACACTAAAACCAACTCATATACCAAACTCAAAAAAATCACAGTGGATAAAGACATTGCAGGCTACAATGTCATGCTCATAAAAATAAAGAATAAAAATTGTTTGCATTAAAAAAATGCTGAAACTGAAAATAAACATTAAAAATATTCAATATTTTTTTAAAAAGTTTTTGACTTGGTATTTTGAAGTTAGTACTAACGAACTTTTTTTTCCCAATGTGTACTCTTTGAGAATAGGAACTTTTTTTAACATTCTATGAGTCGACTTCATGTGAAAACTATACAATTATTCTATTAATAACACTCAGAAAGTATTCTACGGTGTTCATCGTCGCATGGCATTATATATATATATATATATATATATATATATATATATATATATATATATATATATATTCAAAATTAAGTCTCAAATTCAACTTATAGTTTTCCTCTTAGGAGAATGCATAGTCGCAAAGTCATGGTGTGGTCCAGTATCCATATTAATCTATGACACTTTAATTTTTTAAATTCAAAATGGGTAATGGTATTTTAAGCTACGCGCATGTTTCCATCTATACGTCTCTTAAAACCTCTTAACTGCTTACAGAAAACAGCGTGGTTGTTGCTCTTTGGCAAACACTTTTCATTTTTGTGAAGCAACTAATCTATGACAAGTGCTTTCTGTACTACTCTAACTGGGTCATTTCGAAGCTCCATCAAAGTCGACGTCGTTAATTGTCTGTCTGGTGCTTTTAATTGTGATGGTGATGACTGCGCCTCAATTTTCTGTTACCCTTTCTTATCCTGAACTATCATTGACAATTTATAAACCACGATTTCCAGTCTCTAAAACGAAAGTCTGTCTAGAAGCAGGAGTTATAAACAGTTAAAGGGAAGAACTTTCAAACATTTAGGGCTACAACTTTGTTTCACTGTAGGAAAGTATTAAGTAATACCACCATCAGCTTGGCAATTTTAATTATCTAGATGGTTACGTGACAGGATTGCGTGGTAGGTTTTTTTTAAATTTATTGTTATTCCAGTTAGATAACTACTTTATGAATCGAGTGAGAGGTTGTTATAAAATATGTGTTCTCATTAAAATTAAAAGTATACTCATTTCTTAAAAATAGTTTTACATTTTGTTCCATGTTTATATACAGTTTTATTACCAAGTATTGCCAAACTTAATGAATTAATGGTTAAATGAAAATAGGCAGTTTTTCCGCTAAGTTTTGTTTACCGCCAAGACACAAGGGATAACATAAACAATCTGCTTCAATTCTGTGTGGTTTGCCTGTAGTTGTGATGCTCAACTTCAAACAATACGGTCTTATGACAAGTCAGTGTATTTACTTCCTCGTGTGTATTTTTTTTTTGTTAGTCGTGTTTCAAACATTTCGGACTACTCTGCAAATATTAGGGATAAAACCCACACATACTTAAAAGTTATCCGCTGAAAATATCGTAAGAAAAAAGTGAGGATTCCTGCGAGTAGCGGTAACTCATAAATCATCTTGTATAAACAGTAAAACGTAGCCTATATTCCCGGTAATAGTTTATACCACGAATGAGTGCACTTTTTGACAGCTGATAAATACTACTTTAAAAACTGAATCCAATATTTTATTGTCACGAAAAAAAAAATAATAATTTATTGAATAAGCGAGTGAAAGTAAATATATGTAGGTACACTGTTTTGTGTAAACTTTCGCAGTTAGGAAGATGCATAACTTTACATTATGTAGAGTCAGCCATAATGAGAAACAAAATGAAATGAACATACGGTGGAATGGACAACCCTCAGAACTGTACACATATTAACTTAAATAACTCGCAGTTTTATTTTGAGGACAAGCTAGAATCGAAACAATTATGCGTTCGTGTCACTTTCGGAATTGGTCCTAGATTTATTTGACATCGTGTAGATAGTACCGAACCAATGATAAAATGAACAACTAAATGAAGGCCTACTCACGTGGTGTCTATGTGTTAGCAAACAACCAATGAGCAGCTGTTCCATCTTATAGATCAATAGAGGCACAACTAAAACAATATGGTTCCGAGATACTGGCATTTGAAGTTTTAGTGGAAAAACAATTTTGAGTTTCAAAAACTTTTCGCTGTAACCATACTACTGCCCCTCGTGTTGGAATTTGCATAATGAACAGTCGCCAATACTGTTATGTTATGATAATTGTATTATTTTTCCCTTTAATTCCGGTCTCTTAGAAGGGCGAACTTCTTTGCTTATTGGCTGCCCAAGGCTGTTGATGCCCTCCTCGTGTCTGTTTCGATCCTTCGTGCTACGGAAGGTGTCCTATTTGTATTGCTTGGCTGCCGGCTAGCAGGGCGGCCATTCTGCTGTCGTGTGTTTGACTGAGTTTGCCGTCCTTGCGACGGCCATTCCACTTCTGTATTCCTAAATATTCCGTGACTAGTGGCGTGGCGTGGTTGTGTTTCAAGGAGTGTGTGGCGGTTGTGTTGCACAGAACTGGAGAATTGTACCTTGCCTCTTGTATACTACTGTCTGTGGAGTGTATCTGCCCTTACTAGTCGAATGTTTACACAGACAACTCAGTGTTGTGGTGTATAGTCATTGCTAGGGGCGGGAAAATTTCACGGAATCAACTACCTGCATGTTAGAATACACTATCCTCAGTGGCGGCTCGAGGGTTGTTGCCAGGTGGGGCTGCAGTTGCCAAGAGCTGTACAGGGTTGTGCGCTGGTTGACTCTACAGCCACTGACACGCTGATGTGCAGGTGCCCCTTACTACTGAGTGGTCACAGCACATCTAGTAGCCGGCAAATATTTCATGGTCGTTGGTCTACGGCGCGTTCATTTAGAGTGTACAGTTCCGACTATCTGCAGCCCCACTTGGCAACAACCCACGAGCCGCCACTGATCCCATGTGTACTCAAACCCCGACCATTTGTCCACTAGATGCTACTCACTGGAACAACAGACGATGAACGAATAGACGGAGTTTGAATATGCACAGGACAATGGATTCTAGCCTGCACGTTATTGAATCCGCGAAATTTTCTGGTCCCTAGTTTTTGCCACAGAATATGTAGTAATACAGAAGTGAAATAGCCTGTCGGATGGTGAACTCAGTGACACGCCAGCAAAATGGCTTCGCTGGCCAGCAACATGGCGGAAACGCCTCCAGTCCCTCAGTGCAAGGTGGCTGCCCTGCTAGCTGTCAGCCAGGCCAACAGGAATCCTGCCGTAACATGCAGGACCCAAGCAGACACGGGTCGTGTCAACAACCTCGGGCAGTCAATAAGCGACGAAGATCGCCCGTATCAAATAAGCCGCCACGTCATTTCACGTCTGTATTACTATTTAGTCCGTGTCGTTGTTTAGCGCAGCACATCTTGGAACAATCCACCCTACGTCACTGTCTATGACAGAGGTTTCAGTAGAGCGAACTAGTTCGTGGGATACGTTATGTAGGGACGTTGGGCGCTGTAGTGCTAAGAGCTAGGAGAATGTCGGCAGTTGTAGAGGGAGGTGTCCACGTGGTAGGAAGGCCGCTCACCCTGCTGACCCGCTTACCAGGCAGGCGGTCTGACGTCACAGCGAGGACCGGTCTTGCCGCAGGGCATGGGGCCCGCTGATCTCCTCGACGCCTGTCCTGCTCCAGCCCTGCCTTCACTGCCAGCGCGCCGTCGCTACCACTGCGCGCTCTGTTTATAAACAGCAATTGCTAAAGTATTGAAACATTATTTTCAGCAGTTTTTTACGGAATGTCGTGGGCTCTCCAATACGAACGTAACAGATGAGACTACGATGCCATTGGTTGGTTTGAACTGCGCGCGCATTGTTGTGCGCGTGCGCGAGTCGCGGAGTAATACCGGTTCCTTAGTTATTGTCGTTTTTGTAACCTAACAAGACTCTTGAATTATATATTTTTCTAATGTTTTTAACTAATCTAAACTAACAATAACTAATGGTCGCAAGGGTATGAGAAAATAAGGGTAATTATACCCACGCAGAACGGATGCGCAGAGACGAATTAACGAAAATTAACAGCAAATAGAAAGACACTGTTAGTTTAGTCCATAGTCGCTTTATTTAATATTAATTTATTTTTAATACAGATAGCGTAAACTTTTGTGATGCTAATTCGTACTTCAGTAACAGAAATATGTTAAATATTTTAATTGTGGTATTATATGTGATACAATTTTCACTTATTATAGAAAAATTATAGATAAAGGTGTATTGTACACGCCTACGCCATTTAAAAGATTCTGCACCAAGATCTTCGTACCTAAATAGGACACCAAAAATTCCCATTTTCGGCCGCTGGAATATATGTTTTACTGTGTAGTGGTAAACCTGAAGTGGGCACAAACACGCTTAACGTTCTCTGAACGCTGTAATCAGAGATCACGTATGCACTTTGAGAAGTTTTACGAATAATCTGGTTACGACGGAAGCTTTGCACCTCGCTCGACGCCCTAGGCAGGCGGTCACCTTAAGGGGGCTCCGTGCAAAATTGTAATTGTTTTAATAATTTTTGTATTTGTAGGAGACTTTGTTTTTGTTTATAGGCATATATTGTGACTATTTTTTACAGTAATGAAAATTTTCTAGGTTTAATAGTTTTTGCATAATGGCATGTCGAAGCCAAAATTTGAATGAAATGGTTTTATACAAGAAACGAAAGTAACCGTCATACAGAAATGAAAAAGTTCCCCACTGAAGAACAGTGTCGCGGGCTACCTGTAGACATAAAAATAAAATCGTATTGGATATGTTTTACATTTTTTAAAAATTGCTGAATTTGAAATTGAAAATTTCAATTTTGTGTATTTTTTAAGCACAAAAAATTTCAATACATTGTTTTTATACATGTCAAGTTGTAGCCTGTGATACAGTTCTTCAGAGTGAACTATTTCATTTCTGTAAGTCAATTGGTTTTGTTTCTTGTATAAAACCATTTTTATGCAAATTTTGGCTTTTACTTGCCACTATACAAAAACTATTAACACTAAAAAATTTTAGTTACTGTGAAAAATAGCCACAATATATATCTACAAAACAAACAATATCTCGTACAAATATAATAATTAATAAAATATTTTAAAAAAATTGCGTGAACTCCCCCTTAAGGTGTAACACGGTGTATGGTCGGGTTAACCTGTAAGTTGTTTTTGTTTTTATGAGTTTAAGGCTGTTATTCGTAGTTATATTTGCGAGGTAGATGAGTGCCATATTGTACATGTCTGCAGAAAACGATTTGTGTTCTTTGTGCATCGCAGGCTCTCTCAAAGTTGGGAGAGGTCGTGTCCGATTCGCAACAGCAAACTGCTCTCTGGTCGGTAGTCGATTGATAACCTTGCTCTTTGTCTTGGAAATACGTTACTTTAAAATTTAATGAAAATTTTATTATTCAAAGTACCCTTAGGGTACTTTCAAGTGCGATAAAACAATAATTTACAGGCTTGTTTGCATAATACAAGTGTTGTTAATTACTGCCTGCCGTAACCTTGCAAATTTAGACGTTGACATTTCGTTTCGGGAGTACAATGAACGAGGAAAATTGTCCATAGGAGGACAATGTAGTTGCTAGTAACGTCTAAAAATTGACAGTATTTCGTAAAATTGTGTATTTACGAATTTTTCATACTTGAAGGCTCTTGAAGGTATCTATCGCCCACCTCCCTGAAGGTATATTGTGCAGAAGCGAGCCAATTTATATTCATGTGTCATATGTTTTGAGATATTATTATGAGACAAACAATGCAAACATAAATGTCTCATTACTTCAGATCTAAGGCGTATATTGCTTTCAGCAACCGAGTTTGAGTAACGGATCAATGTAAATATAAATACATTTTTAATGGACCAATTTTAAATATAATTGTGAATTAAATTATGGTCTACATAGATTGTAGTAAGAAATATTGCGATTGAAAGGGTTTTAGAAAATGGTTTGCTCATTAAATATATTCTGCAACATAAATTTAAATATTTTGTTTTACATATGAAGTACCGTAAGGTGGGGATACTTTGCCAAATTTTGGGGTTACTTTGCACCACTATTTTTTTGTTTAAATTAAATGTTTGAAGCTTTTTTTAACATACAAAATTCTCCATTCGCAGCAGAAGTAATTAACTACACTTGAACGTAAAGGGTTTCTTGAAATTTTCATTTGAATTGAAATTAATTAGGTGGTGCAAAGTTACCCAGGCACGGGCAAAGTATCCTCACTTTACGGTACTAAAAATGTGTATAACAAAATGTACAAAGTTCTTAATATGATAGTATTCTTCTATAAATGCCATGTACATAAGTGCGTAAAAATGATTAAGAATTCATGCACTGAGATGTAGTTAATTTTAATGTCGATTACTAATATAAACTCAGTAGCCGAAAGCAAGATAGATTGAAATATAAAACCAATTGATACAAAAGGAAGATAATACTTTAGCATAATATTGCGATAGGTCCTTCGAAATTACTAAACTTATTGGTAATAGGCTGTATTAAAACAATTATTCTCATGTGTGATAGCGGATAAGAAATCATAGTTTGTTAAATGAAAAGCCAACAGCAAAACATTTGGCGTGTTGTTTCAACTAGCGTATTTAATGCAGATATTTCTTGGTGTTACGGCAGCATTGTTCGCCCGTGAAACTACAAGTTCTATGAAAAATAAGTGTCCCAATAAAAAGCGACTATTAAAGCACTATAAATAACACGTTGGTCGTGTTTGTCAAATTATTAGTATAGAGGGGGGAAAATTGGCATGAGTTAAGTGTTCCAGTTTTTTTTGTGCAAAATATGCGGTCGGAAAATAGACTGGCCAAGGACTACGACTGAAACCAGTCTGTCGAGAACTAAAGTCAGAGACGATGGTCTGGAGTTGTCCAGCATCTGGTCCAGTTCCAGGGACGCGACGAGGAACCGGTTCTGGACTGGGCGTTGCGAATTCGCCAGCTATATTATGCGAAAACCTTAACTGTTTCTCATATAAATATTGCTCTTTATGCTTCATACCGTTCTTCTCTGACAGTAACGTGGGCGCGAACTTATTGCGACTTCTTTTTATGAACGGGTCAAGTTGTTCCATCTACTCATTTTGTCTTGAAAATTACGGCTATCGAACTAGCCCGGTCTTTATAGCTAAGCAAAGTGGACACTTTTTAAGTCTTGGTTACTTTTCTTAACTAATGCCTATAATTCCGCCATTTAGTATAAACAATGCAGTAACCTTCTGAAACCGTAGTAAGAATATACATAACATATATTGTTCAAAACTGCTTTTTTACTATGACAGCTCATACCTGCCTGTAAGTACAGAGTAAAAAATATATATTTTTTTTGGCTTCAATAGGGTTTGTTATTACTACTACTGATCTTTGAGTCGCGAAGGAGAAATACTAAACTTGTGTCAGATAAATAACATAAGTTGGCTTAACGTCTCGTGGACAGCTTTAAACGTAAACAGGAACTGCCCTTATTTGTTTACTTTATCGTTTTACATTTACTTCTACTGGCACTTCCGGCCCACCGGAGCTGGTGTTTCTCTTCATTTTTTGTTAGTATTCTAATATTCCAAGTTCTTACAATAAACATTTTTATTTGATTTCTCTCCCCTTAAAACTGCTTTCTGTCTAATTTACAGTTTCTTTCATTGCGATATAATAACATTATTTCTATTTTGTCCTCTTTATTAAAAACTTAAAGTATCTTTAAAATAATGTATTCATCCATTATTCACATATGTTATTTAGTGTAAAATTCTTACTATACACACAGTTACAAAACTTGCAATAAAATATAGTTATTTACATTAATTGTTTTAATTATTATGAACATTTTCGAGTTTTAATTTTTATTTCAGTAATTTTTTAAAAATAAAATAAAATTTAATGCGGTGTTTATACAGAGCTTGACGTATCCCGTGACACTGTTCTTCAGAGTAAATTATTTGTTATTTGATTAGACATAATCCTTGCCAAATTCTACAAGTATATCCACTGGATATCAATTCTACGCCCCAAAATTATTTCCCTTGGATATCTCTATGCTTACAGCACAGGATATCCTAGGGATATCCCGTAAAAGTCTCGAATGTCCGAAATACATTTCGGGCATCGTATGTATATCCCTAGGATATTGTAATGGTACTTGGTTTATGTTAAGTGTCACGAGATGAAGTAATATAGATATGCTTAAATAACAGTATATACTGGTTAAAATACACTGAAAATATTATAAAGTTACATTTAAGAGTTTTTTTTTAGCCGACATAACCGTTGGGAAATTCCCCAAGTATATCCATTGGATATTCCTATCCATATAGCTCAGGATATCCTAAGGATATTCCGTAAATTTCCCGAATGGCCGAAGTGCACTGGCATGTTTATTCCTAGGATAGTACTTAATTTTTGTTAAGATTAATGAGATTATGTAACATCGGAACGCTTAGATAACAGTAAAATAATGGTTAAAATTCCCATGATAGTAGCACCAAATTTAATTGACGTGTTTTTGAGTCGACAAAACCCTTGGCAACTGCCTCAAGTATATCCACTGGATATCTTGAAAGTAGGCTACATACGATGGCTATCCCGAACGTGTGTATGTAGGTTATCGAGATGAATGATTTCATTGATATTGTTAAATACATTTAAGATAACTATACACATTAATAGTTTAGTCAGTTGTAGTAGCTGTAATAAATGAAAAAAATATTCCTAAAAATGCATTAAGAAATAAGCACGGCCAATATAATTATAACAATGCTACAAGACGGTGGCGCATGTCCTCCCTTAGTTTGAATTAAATTGAGTTTCCTGCTGTGAATAACCATAGATATTTCAGCAAGACATTTTAATGATCTAACCTGTATTTTTCTGAATGAGTTTTTGTATGGTAGATAGTTATAACTATTTTGCGGTAAGGTAAATGTTACTATTAATACAAACATTTATGTTAATAATATTTCAAACCCTCTACGAAATTATTTTTTCTCACTTTTTTAACTTGTATTGTGTAGGTAAGATTTAAGATGTCGACTAGAAAAGTGATGTCGTGGAGTAATGGATAGCATTGAAACGTCACAATTAGGCTACAAAATTTAATATTAATGAGGGTGTTGAGAAATTAGATATACAGTATGAAAATATGAGTAGAAAAATAATTTTCATAATCGGTAGGTGTTTTTGTTCATTTTCCATGAACACCACATATCCTGCAGGTATATCCCATGCATTTCCTGTTAGGATGTCCCACGGACTCCCTGAAAGCGTTTATTTGGTAGTCCCACAAACATCCTGGCGATATCCTAGGGATATATTAGGATGTCCGTAGGATATCCTGAATAACCTAAGTGGATATATTTAGGACCTTCCTTGAATGTCCCTGTGCTCTGTGGGTTAAGTTAGATGGTTTTCCTATTTAGCATAAAACCGTTTCATGCAAATTTGGACTTTGACACGTCATTATAAAAAAACTATGAAAGATAAACATTTTCTTTACAGTAAAAAAATCACGTTATATGTCTACGTAACAAACCATATCTCGCCTAAATATAAAAATTATTAAATTTATTAAAATGTTGTGTAAACTTCCCCCTTACCCAGGGAAACATCTTATTCTTAATCCTGTCACTTTTCTTTATGCGGCTGCTGCAACTTTCAGTCGGAAGTAGAAATGATGACCGCAGAGAACTGGACGAGAAATGTTGCTAACTCAGCGTTGCAGTGGGACGTGTTGTGGCTGCAACTTTCATTTACTTAGCCACCGCAGAACTGTCTGATCGCGCCACTGATTCTCACCGTCCGCCGTCTTTGGCATGAAAACAAATATTGCCGTCGATGCTCACAAAGGAAGTAAGTTGAGTATCGCTGTGCCTAATAAACCAGTGCAACTGGAGACGGAGATTGGAGAAAGACTCAAACGCTCTCCTTCTCTTGCAAAATAAACACAGGAAAAGGAAAATCAAAACATGCGTTGAAAGAGTATTTCGGTGTTAGTTTTTATGTGGGACTTTGGCAATGAATATTTTTGTTACTTTTTTACGCCTTTAATATGCTGGAGGACTATTGAGGAAACGAAGGTTGTAAGCTAAGAGTCAGGGAAAGGTAGAGAGACCTTACCCTCCATTATTTGCTCAGGATGTAAGGAATCAGATTACGAAGTTTGCGTCGTCTCCTGAATAAAGCAGTCTTAGGTTACATGTTCTGCAAACTTTATAAACAAACATTTTACCTGACTGACGCATCCGTTTATGTTTTGATAAACGTAGTTTCTATATTGACTTCCAAAATTCAACCAGCGGCATCAGTTAATAATCAAGATATGTCAAGAAATTCCACAAAATTAGGGATTTTCGAACAAGTTCGGGAATAAATGAAGTTTGATGGAAATCGGAATGAAAATATTTCAATTTTGCTCTTTTTTTACAGCAATTTTCACGAGCCCGTATTTTGTTGTTAGAAAATATAAAGTTTTTTTTATTTATTTTAATTTAATTTGGTAGTAATTAAATAGTAATTTTGGTACATTTACAAGGGATATAGCCTACGTTGGATTCTGCCTCTGTATCCTTTTCGCCGGCAGCTTATATTAATCTTGGTTGCGTAATTCTATGCCAAGACATTTCTTTTTAGATTTGGCCAATCAGGATTACATTACTAAAATACTGAGCTCCTGTAATTTTTAATGCAGGCACACGCGTAACTAGTAACGAGAACGGGTCAGACCCACAGTAGGAATGTATGGAATCATGAACATACGCAGTTGCTTATGATTTGTTAATAACACCTGTTAACATTTAAACACGCAACTCAAGATGACAACAAGGCAGATGCTCGTAAAGAAAAGAACTGTTGTACTAGATCGGTATTTTTGTTTTCCTGTCAAGGACACCAGTTCTTTTCTTTATGGTCAACTGTATTGTTGTCTTCGTGGGTTACATGTTTAATGTTTTACAGGTTTTATCAACGCAATTGTGATTGTTCTTACTATCAAGTCCCATTGCAACAAGCATTCAAAGATCTCAGAGCCACGGTGTTATCGAACAAAACTTGTCGGGAATTTATTTCGCGATAAAAGAGGTGGCTGTACTTACGACGTGTGTACACCTGTTACAAGGTATACGTTGTTGTTTGCTGAGTACTGTACAGTCTGGGTGCTCAGTCAAATGAGCCACGTCTGCTCACAAAGTCACGTGATCAATAACTATGAATACAGCCAATGAGTGATTCTTTGTGAAAATAATTTTGTATCAGCTGGTTTTAGTGGCTTACATGCACATTTGCAGCTCTGATGCTTGTTAATTTGCAGAATGTATTAGTTCAAAGGTGACGTTCAGTTGGCTGGGCCAATCAGAGCAAGGTTACTGCGACACCACACGTCTGTGATTAGCTGAGATATAAAACATCCAATCACTGACCATCAAGCAGATCTACAGATGCGCACGTAAGATATTGATAGGGACCCCTGTTTTTCGCGAAAATAATTTCGCCCCAGTTTGTTTCAATGCCTCACGTGCTTCATGGTTAGAGGTACGTAAATTTAGCAGATACATTCCAGGTCAGGTTGAACACTTCATTGCCATGTCTGTGACTTGCTGGCGGCTGTTATGAAACGCGTTTGACTACTGCCAGCCAGTAGTAAATAAGGAAATAATGCGAAGTGCTATCGCTTGCTACCTGCTTGTACGGTTATAAGCCAATTGATACTCGATTGTGGCCAGTGGGTGTATAGGACTGACAAGTCTAGGCTGCTGCCAGATGAATCCGCGAAATTGTCATTGTTATTGGCAGCGTGTCTTTGTGAAGTAACGTATCTCATTTGACTGAGCCAATTACAATAACGTTCCTTCAACGCCACACGTCTGTGGTTTGCCGGTAGAATCCCAAGGCTCCTGAGAGTTAAAGTAGCCAATCGCTGACCACGAAGCTGCACTGCAGATGTGTGCGGAAGACATCAAAAAACCGATTGGTGTAAAAAAAATTTTACCCGAAAATCCAGAGTCCCTAACCATACTTAAAAGTTAAGTTCCGAGGTCGCAGTAAAATATAAACGTTTAATATCGTACTTTACAAAGACTCTCTTCAAAAGTACTTGAAGGTGAACAATGAAGAACGGTGTAGTAGGTCTGGTAGTGCAGAGAAGTGGAGTGGAGGCAGTACTGAGCTCCCAACGGCGCGGCGCGCGACCCACTTCCTTCATGGTTGGAGCTGGATGCTGGGTACAGGAGATCTCCCCTCTTCCTTCTCTGTCTTCTCGCGTCCAACACAGTCACTTCAGCCCTCCTCGGCGCTTCCTGCATGCCCGCCTGACCTCCGTGCGTTGTGTTGTCTGAGCGCCATGAGCCTGATTTATCAGCGCATCGCTCCCATAACTCACTACACTCTGTCTAGCTCAATATACCGGTAGTGTTAGCTGTTTGATTGGGGCCGTAAGAAATATATCTTGTACGTCATTAGGGATAAATAGAGACACTGGAAAATTGCGAAAATGTTTAACATAGTCACCAATAAACTGTATTATATTAACCGTGACACGTGTGAACAGTTTTGGGATGAATCACACACGCTGTGTGTCCAAGCTGTGCAGTTCTAACTGGGCCTGTTGTAGAGAGAAACAATGCTACAAATAAACGATAGCCAATGTTGATACAAAACATTCAGTGTTATATACATCATGTTGGAGCCTAGCAAACAGTCAACTATTCCCGCGATTTTCCAGTGTCTCTAGAGATAAAGTGAGCTATAAAGATTTAACCTTTGAAAAAAAAAATCCAGCAGGTACTACACATAATTTAACATCAACAATAATCACCTTACAACTTGTATAGTTGGCAGCGAATGTAGTTCCGTGTATTTTCAATGTAAATACAACAGCACAGAAATAAAATCAACTGAAAATCTACATGTTTTTATATCATAAATTAACTTTTTATCAGATTGTGTAGGTTCTTCGAAACTGCGTAATTTATCTTACATGCACGTTCACGTCTATAGTTTTGCGTCTTTGTGATTGACAGCGTGTCTTTGTGGAAAGACGTTTCACATTTGACTGTACCAATCAAGATAAGGTTACCAGGGTACCAACTGTCTGTAATTTGCAATAAAACGTAACGGTACATAGAAACAACCTTTTACTAAGGACCGGAAGTTTTCGCGAAAACATTTTTGCACCAGATCGCTTCAGTGCCTCACGTGCACAGTTCTTCTTCATGATTATTGGCTGTCTTTATTTGTACATAGTCGTCTTCCATTAGACTGTGCCAATCAGAGAAAGGTTAACTGTGACACCACATGCTTGTGATTTGCGGACAGAACCCCAAGACTCTGAGAGTTAAAACAGCCAATCACTGACCTCAATCAGATCTGTAGATATTCACACAAGGCATTGAAACAAACTGGTAGGGATATATTTTCACCGAAAATAGGGGTCCCTAAGCATCATAAGAGAGAGTGATAAATCGAGCAAATCGTAAGTGCCAAAGCAGTCTCCAAAGAGCTGTGGTATGTTACGCCTCTTATGAATGGACGACGATAACTTGAGATGACCCAGGGGATTACAGACGAATAACAAACTATCTGTAGGGATCCTTGTTTTTCGTGAAAAAAATTTTGCCCCACTTTGTTTCGGTGTCTTACGTGCAAATCTGCAATTCTGATTCGTGGTCAGTGGTTGGATATTGTAACTGTCACGAGCCTTCGTATTCTACCGGCAAATCACAGTCATGTGGTGTTTCAGGAACGTTACTGTAATAGGCTCAGTGAAATGAGATACGGCTCTTCACATAGACACGCTGCCAATAACCATGAAGCAGAATTGCAGATGTGCACGTAAGGCACTGAAACAAACTGCGGCAAATTCTTTTCGCGCAATAACAGGGTCCCTAACAATCAGTATCAGCAGGGACCCCTCCCTGCTTTTCGCGAGAAGATGTTTGCACCAATTTGTTCCATGGTCTTATGTTCACATCTGATTCGTCATATGTTATTGGTAGAGGTGATGGTTTATCGCGAAAATGTTTTGTGCCAACATACACTTGAAAACACTACAGTTTTTTTTACAACACGTGTGATTGGCTGATATTCGTCTGACACAACGTAGCTATCTGCAAACCAATAACAGGCATCAAATATTACAATAGCGGGATTCTTATTGGCTCAGTCAAATATAGTAAATAGCTAGAGCCCACGATTTTTGGTGAAAAGAATTCTGCAACAATTTGTTTCAAAGCCTTATGTGCACATATGCAGCTGTGCTTCGTGGTCAGTGATTGGCTGTTTTAAATTCTCAGCGTCTCGGGGTTTTACCTGCAAATCACAGACGTGTGGTGTCGCAGTAACCTTGTTCCTGCTGGCACTAGTCAAATGAGCCACGCCTACATTCTGCCATTACTCAAGAAGCAGAGCTGCATTAGTTCACAGAAGGTATTGAAACAAATTGTTGCAGAATTCTTTTCACCAAAAATCGTGGGCTCTATAAATAGCTCTTCGTGCGAGCGAAAGCCAGTAAACTTCTGGTAAGCTGAACGTGCGTTGAAACCCAGCAAACAGTCAAGTTTTCCCGCGATAAACCATCGTTTCTAGTTATTGGTAGAGCTGGTGATTTTTAGTGATAATCATTATTAAACATTTTGTATGAATGCATAACCCTCACATCTGCATCTCTCTTTCGCGGCTATTGGCAGAGTGTATCTGACAGCGGCGTGGCTCATTTGACTGTGGCAATGATACTAAGGTTACTGCGACACCACACGTCTGTGATTTGCGGGTAGATACCCAAGACGTTGAAAGTTAAAAACAACCCATCACTGACCGTAGAGCAGAGCTGCAGTTGTACACATGAGGCATTGAAACAAAATGTTGCATAATTCTTTTCACCAAAAATCATCAGCTCTAGTTACTGGATATTTTTAACTCTCAGCGTCTTGTGGTTCTACCAAGTAATTACTAGAGACCTGAAAAAATTCGCGTTTTCTTTTAGGCGCAAGCTAGAGTGCCAGCAACTATAGGTCTGTATCACGTTCACAATTGGTCGTTGACTTACTCGACACTTCCTGGAAGTAGCTGAGCCAATAATAAAACTGTAACTGGATACAGGCCCATTTCACAGTGTCAGCGAGCAGCTAATAAACAGCTTCTGTCTGCACGATTTCACAAATATTCTTGGAGGCTAGCTTACAGGCCGATGAACCCGCGAATTTTCCCGGTCTCTAGTAATTACAGACGTGTAGTGTCGCGTTGACCTTGTCAAATGCGAGACGGCTCTGCACAAAGAACCTAGTGAGGTGACGCGACGGTAACACCGTGAACTCGCATTCGGAAGGACCCGGGTTCTAGCCCCGGCTTCGACCGTCCTTATTTCTGTTTTCGATGGTTTCTGGAAGGTCGCCCCAATTGAATGCTGGAGTGGCTACGCGTGTTCTCTTGCGCCGCAGTTAAATGCACGAGGTTCCGGCGTCAGAGATTGTGCCTCAGAAGTTCGTAACACTGGAAACAATTTTGTTTAAAACGTTGGTTAAAACTATTATCTAGGATTGCTATTGTTTAATTTTCGCAAATTGGCTTCAAGAAACCTACAGTTACAGATTAATGCATTTAGCGTTGAATCATGTACCACGCCCTCTTAAGGGTGTTGTAGTGCGATAAAGTCATAATTTTGTATTTATTTTAAATAGTGTTAGTTATGTAGACGATACCTGTGAGTGCAATTTCCTCATACTAAACAATTTTAGCTGGCGTAGTTTTCTCATAACGGTGCGTCAAAGTCAAAATTTGCATGTTCTGCTGCCATTCAAATAGTGAAAACCGATTGACTTACGTACGTGAAATAATTCACAGTGAAATAACATACTATGGACTACGTAATAAAACACTTGAAAAAATCTCGCGAACTGTTTTGTTATTTAAAAAAAATACTGAATTCGCATCTTTTTCTGTATTTTTGGAATTTTTTTTATTCAAAATTTTATATTGTGGGTTTTTCAATGTTTTATTACGTAGCTCAAGGGATGTAAGTTCACAGTGAATTATTTTTTTTTTAAGTAGGTCAATTGGTTTTCTCTATTTTCATGGTAGTGTAACAAGCAAATTTTGACTTTTGACACCCCGTTATGAGAAAACTATGAGAGCTAAAACTGTTTCGTTAGAGTAAAATGTACTCACATGTATCGTCTACAAAACTAACAAAATTCATAGAAATCTAAAATTATGATTTAATCACACTTGAACACCCTTCACAAAGGCCATGGCCGACTCCTCTCCCAACTCCTGTCTTTGTATCAAGTTGTGTGTCTCCGTCTCTATTGACCTCGCTGTCGACGAGACGTAAAGCCCTTACCTTGCCTCGACACAAAGAGCTGCAGATGTGCACAGAAGACAGACACAAGGTGATGGAAAAATATTTCCGCCCCAGTGGCGGCTCGTAGGTTGTTGCCAGGGAGGGCACAAGTTGTAGAGAGAAATGCACAGGGTTGTGCGCTACTTGAGGCTACAACCACAGACACGCTGGTATGTAGGTGCCGCTTATTACTGACTGGTCACAACACAATAAGTAGCCAGTAGATATTTCATGGTCATTAGTCGATGTGTTGGTTTATCTCGGGAAAACTTGACTGTTTGCTGGATTTCACCTCTCGTTCAGCTTACCAGAAGATTGCTGACTTCAGCTTGTACATGAAACTGTTACCCTATTTGACAGAGCCAATAAGAATCCCGCTATTGTATTATTTGATGCCTGTTATTGGTCTGCCGACAGCTACGTTGTGTCAGGCGTATATCATATATGTTGCAAGAAACTACAGTGTTTTCAAGGGTATGTACGCCACAAAATATTTTCGCGATATACCATTATTTCATGATCATTAGTATACGACGGCGCATTCACGCGAGTGTCTAGTTGTCGGCAACTTGTGCCCTCACTGGCAACAACCCTCGAGCCGTCACTGGGTGCCCCTAAATGTCAGTGCGCACCAGGATTCTAGTTTAGTCCGCTTAAGGGCTAGGGCCCGAGTTTCTCCATGTTTGACGATAATTATTTTTTAAAACGTAAACGGGAACCGATATCGTAAAATCGCTCCGTAACTTTGTTATGACTGGTTTTAACTACGTGCCCTAATTTTGTCGAGACAGAAGACAGAAAAATAGTAGCTAATTAGTTAAATAACAAAATTTCCTTTTAACTGAAATATTAGCTAAAATCTTCATACAGTTTGTCTCGAAAAACTACATTACGTAGTAAGACCAATATGCAACATAGTTACGAAGCAATTTTACGATATCGGTTCTCGTATGGGTTTTAAAAAATATTTCTCGCGAAATCCGAGATACTCGGGCCCATGCCCTTAACTGAGGAAACACGAATAACGTAATAAACACACCGGACAGCTAGATTCTAAACCTGAACACAGCTAAGAGTCAAGTTTCAGCACTCTCTAGTCATAATTGCAATGAGCATGAACTTGGCCGTCATAATTACGCAGAACGTGGCTGGGAGTAGCACTGCTAGCACGGACGGTATACAACATGAATACTTGCTATTTTTTTCCCTTCGCCATCGTAATCGTACTGATAACGTTCTCATTGTTCCTTAATCTCCGGAGCGGTGACTCGCTGTTTCAACAGCGGCGTTTTAGACGAGACTCGCCAAGGCACAGGCCGCTGATATTACGTATATTATAGTTAGATACACGGATTTTTTTTTTGTGAAAATAATTTTGCAACAACTTTTTTCACTGCCGTATGTGCTTCATGACCTGTAATTGTATGTTTGACTGTCACTTTTCTTGATGTTCTACTGGTAAATCACAGACTAAATGGTGTCACTGGACGGCATTAAGAGTTAGTGGACGTAGCGCCACAGACTACAATAGTAATACAGATATGAAACGATGTGGCGGCACGTTTGATACGGCCGAACTTCTCCGCTTATTGGCTGCCCGAGGCTGTTGTCACGAGACTCGTTGTCTGCTTGGGTCATGCATGTTAAGAGGGCGTGGTACATAATTCAACGCCTTACAGCCTTAGTCTATAACTGTAGGATTCTTGAAGCCAATTTGCGAAAACTAAACAATAGCAATAATGTTTTTGTTGGCCAGCAAAATGGCGGAAACGTCTACCTCCAATCAGCGCAAGGCAGTTGCCCTGCTAGCTGACAGCCAAGCCAACAGGAAACCTAGATTGCGTGGTAAATAAATAAACGCTGAAAACATCAATTGATTTTTACGCTTTTTTAGAAACCAATATGGATAAAATATTCATTGGCAATCCTAGATAATGGTATTTGCCAACTCTATGAGTAAATATTTATCCAGAATTACTATGGCTTTCGCTTGTAGGATCCAATAAGACTCCCACTATTTTTATATTAGATGCCTGTTATTTATCTGCAGACATCTCTGTTGTGTCAGACGTATATCATCCAATCATATATATTGCAAGAAACTACAGCGTTTTAAAGGTTGTATTGGCACAAAACATTTGCGCGATATACCACCTTCTCTACTAATGACAAACGATAGGGCTAAAGTAAAACGCGGCGTGTACAAATAATTTTTTTTGTTACCTTCCTTAAAAAGAATGAAACTGTGTTCTCAAAACAGTTGTTTACGTGCATATACGTACACCTTAAAACACTGATTTCACAGAAAACAACTTTCGCTAACGACTCCTCTTTAAGAGCGCTGTTCACCTCAGTTTTCAACGTCTTTTTTAATTTTTATAATTGTACCAGATATTTTGTCTTATTTTAGACATAAATTGTGATTAAATCTTCCTCTTAGAAAATTTTTTTATCTCTTATAGTTTTTTTCGTAATGAGTCGTAAACGTCAAAATTTGCACTTTATGGTTTTATGTACGCCACTTAAACCAACTGACATACCAAACCGAAAAAATTCACAGCGTATAACAATGTTGCAGACTATGATTTTATGTATATATAAAACATAAAATAAAATATTTTTGTATTTAATAAAGAAAGCTGAAATTTTAAAGTTTCAACAATTAAAAAAAAAATTTTTTTTAATATGTGTCAAATCATAGCCTACTACATTGTTATACACTGTGAAATTTTCTGTTTAGTATGTCAGTTGGTTTTAGTTGTGTTTATAAAACCGTTAAGTGCACATTTTGACGTTTACGACTCATTACGAAAAAACTATGAGAGATACAACAATTGCCTAAGAGAAAGATTTAGTCACAATTTATGTTTAAAATAAGAAAAGAAATATCTGGTACAAATATAAAAACAAAAAAGACGTTGAAAACTGATATGAACCGCTCTCTTAAACCTGACCTATAATTGAATCAATACGCGAAATACACCTGCCTCTACTTTTCCCATCCATTCCCGTAGGTATTTGGAATATTCAAAGGCACTTTAAAGATGTTTGATAGTCTTCTGGTTGTGTTTGACTGGCACGTGTTTGGACAATGGTTTACTCGATTTTCCTTGTAAAGTTACAGAAGTTTTTTATAACTTTAATAGTGGTGTTCGGGTCCACGTGTTGCCAACTGTGCGAGAAACTGTAATCGGCGGAAGTATAAATCACGTGAGGCTCGCACGTGCAGAAGTCAAGCGCGTGAAGCCGAGAAGCGTCGTAAGTGCAGTGCAGTGCAGCGTGTATAAATAACTGTCCGGAAGGGCGTTAATAGGCGAGACATGAAGACAAGAATGGTGGGAAACATGAGGCGTGCTCCACTTGAAGGCGGTCGTCGCGAGACAGCGAGAGCAAATACTGGATCTCCGGCCACGAAAGTGAAGACCTGTAAATAAATGCCGTGTGAGGAGGGTCGTGAAATTCTCGCGAAAAGAATTTTGCCCCAGTAAGTTTCCGTGCATAAGGTTCAATCAAGTCTGCAGTTCTGCTTCATAGTCAGTAATAGGATGTTTTAACTCTCGCGTGTCTTGGAGTGAGAGAGAGTGAGAGATTTTGGTCAGTGCTTAACATCGAGGTCTTCAGCGCTGGTGAGGGATGACATGATGTGAGTATGGAGCGGCGCCGGAATGAAAGGGCGGGGGAAACAGGAGATCCCCGAGAAAACCCGCCGACCAGCGGCATCGTCCAGCACGATTCCCACATGTGAAAATCCGGGGACTGACCCCGCCGGGAATCGAACCCGGATCGCCTTGGTGAGAGGCGAGAGGTCTGACCCCTCGACTGCCACACGTGCCTTGGTCACAGACGACTAAGATATACAGACTGTCAACGCCTAGGCTTTTCGTGTTCCACAAAATTTCGTGTCGCCCTGGTGGTGAGGGACCGAAGCTCGGGGTTTTGTAGGTCTGGAGGGTAGCGCTGCCATGTTGGAGACATCAGAACTAAACTCTTCAGACAGAAGGCAGGTAGCTAGCTGCCTGATATGCCGGATGTCGCCTTTTGTCGAAGGGACTTGCAAGGGGTGGTTAGGGGGATGGGGGTGGTATAGTAGAGGGTTGAGACTCAAGGTCGCCTGGCAGAGGGCAATAAACGGCAATAAAGCTACAATGCAGAAGCTACCCCAGTCGTCTGGTCTCGGGATGAGAATATACATAGCACAGAACCGAAAATTTCCTCACCACACTGCTGGGTCATTCCATTGTTACCGGTGTGACAGTTTCAAACAGAAAAAACTAACTATCTGAAAATAAAATGTGTTCTTGTGCAGTTCATTAATAAACTACTCAGTTGCCCTATTTAATTAATACACAAATAATAAAATATATTTTAATCAGGCGAAGTCATTATTATAAATCCTTGCCTCAAGTGTATTACACATTTTGGACTTCTTGTAACAGTTTTCTAGTTGAACTAATAATTCTGTGAACGTGATACCAATACAATTTCAATTCGTTCAGGAATACATTTATACAAACATGTAGTTTTTAAATATCTAAACATAACAGCTAAATAAAATTCTAAATTAATTTGGCATTATACTTACAGTGTGGTCCCGTCACGGGTGCGACAAAATGGTTTGTGTCAGGGGAAAAGTTTTTACTGTCGTCCTATTATGTCCAGCATGTTTCATTCATTAATATGTTAACATACACGAATTAGCACAAGTTCACAGACAAAAAATTATACTTAGAACTGAAACAAAAGGAAAATGCAATTCAAAAGATTATCTGTAAGAGCATTAGGGTGTTTTTCAGTTATAAATTATGCTTTATTATTACGCCCTTAAATCTGGATATTTTAATACACTGATAAGACTTGCTTTATTCATGTAACGAATGTCACCATTGTTTGCCTTGAAGAATTTACCATTGGTATCACAAAGTACGAATAGC
>PNEQ01076053.1:0-13904 GCA_003012365.1 Medauroidea extradentata
CAGCCACCTGAAGTTCTCACTGTCCTTCAGCAACTTCTACATGAAGAAGATATTGCACATAATAATAAACACACTGATGACGACAGTGACGCATAACATGGAATGGTACTTTTCTTTGAAGAAATATGATACGAAGGGAATGAAAAACATGAAGAAGTGAAGTAAAGAAGTAAGAAGAAAGTGGGAAAAAATTACAACCATTTTCAAGGATAGCAGTAAATGGTGAAAAATTATTACAAAAAAATAATAACCCATTAAAAAATAAATACTTGATTATTCATAAATGTTTTATGAGAATATTCTTCCAAGTGTCTATAGCTAAATTTTTTTTTTAATGTATATAGGTCTATATGACTGATTTAATATGAATTGGCCATTTTGTCACCAGTGTTTATGGTCACTGTTTTCGTGTAGTTGTAAATAAGTTTCATTTGTATGCTCATTTTTTAAATTTCGAGTTTGAAAATAAAAAACCAAATGATTTGACACATGTTTAAGACCACTTAGCAATAACCATTAACAGAATGAAATAATAGCACACAAATGTGTATACTCTGTATTGTCAACCAGTGATTTTCGAGGGAAAAGACTTAATTGTCTGTTTACTTATTTTTAAATTATTTTTGTATGGAATTGTAAGTCTATGCATACTTTTATTAAGAGCAATTATTATACATGGATGATAATGGAATGGTGATTATTCAAGTGTTCTATAAGTACTCTTTTCATTTCAAAGAAACATTACTAAACAATACATTAATTGTATTACAAGTGCTATTGGATATTACCGAAAGTGTTTTATGGACTACAAAAAATCAATAATATTTTATGACACACCCATAATTTGTTTTATATATTGATAATATGATTGGTTGCGAAGGCTCCTACTGTTTTAGAAGTTGTTATCTCATATCCTTTTAGCTTAAATAAATAAAAAATATTTAAGAATTTGTATTTTTGCGTGTGCCGCGCACTAAGTGCTGCATGAACTACTTATGATGCAGTACGGCAGGAGCTGCAAAGAAGCGATGCTGTGTTGAATGTGCGGGCGGCGGCGGTACTTCACTCGCATACATCCTGTCGCTCGCCGCACGCTTTCAAAACAAAATGATTTGATATATTTCATAAGCCACGTTGCCTGCTCGCAAACTACTTCCATGCAGAACACACATGTATTTAATTACATTGTCTTGTTTGCCCGCTTGCCGCCCGCACGTAGGGCACAGCCTTGAAGAGCATGTACAGTGTGCAATTATACACGATTCCGTGGCCTGCAGCGTAATGTTTCCTAAAAATAAATACTGTAGTGATCCTTCAAAACCGAAGAGAGATCGCTAAGTTTAGGTTGAGTAAAAAAAATTAAAATGCTACATTAAATAAAAAAGACAATACGTCTGTTGCAAAAGTTGGCCGCATGTACGGGGGAAAAGAACTAGTGTACCATTCGTACGTCACAAAATAAAGCACGCCAAATAAGATCAAATGTTAGTACTGCACCGAAAAGAGCAGAAAATATCGCGCCAAGTTAATTGTAGTGTAATCAGTGGCGCTGTATTAAAATGAACACCGCTAAAACTTTGCCCTTATCCTTGTTTACACAGGTTTATAATTTTTTTTTGTGTGTGGGGAAAAAAAATTGTGCTAAGTCTATTTTAGTATAATCAGTGATGCCGTATTAAAAATGAAACTGCTAACATCCTTAAGGCGGCCTGGTGAAGGATATGTTTGTACGTGTGAGGTGAAAATCTATGAGGCGCTACTAGCAATGTCGGCCGGCACACGTAGGCTAAACTGTGATATCGCCTCTACGCCCAAAGTTGTAAACACATGCGCAGTCCTGTAGGAAAAAGACTACAAGAAAAACCTTGCACGTCAGTTTGGCACGCTGTACCAACCATGCTATTAGCAGGTATTAACCACTTTAAACTTAGGCTACACATTGAAACACTTTGTAACTAGGCATGCATTTATAAACTGTAAAAGGAGGGGCACAGTTCCACTCAGTTTCCACCATTCCCCACCCGTAACGCAGTGGGTCCCGGGGTCCTCCCAGAGAAAATTTTGATTTTAAGGTGCAAATTGGTGCCAATCAAGTAGTATTCGAATCTAAATATACAGTACATAGAAATCGATATATTTTCAAAGATAAATTTTTTTAAACACATTTCAAAAAATATAAATAAAATATGATAAATATGGTATGTATTACATATTTTTCATTATTCAGCATCTAACTGGTGCCGTAAAGAGTATTCACTGGCTTGGTTAAGCAGAAATAATATTGAGTCCTACAATATAAAGTTACCAATCTGAATGTTTATGAGCTTGTAATTTTTTATTTGTTTATATTATCTTCTACACCACAGTTAAATTAAGAGTTAAATGTTACTTAAGTTTAAACATCAATAATTAAATGTAAGTATCATAACAAATTTATAAACAACATGTATTCAATATTAAGTTGCTACTTCAGCATTAAAAAGTTAATGTAATGAAATATATTCCAAACTGACCATCTGACATCCGTTTTTTTTTTTTTTAATAAAGACAGCAGTTATCTTAGATTCTTTCAAATCTGTAGTTTGCTTCATTGTTACTTTCCAGCTGCTGTACTCATAAATCAACTTCAAAATTTTAGATTCATCACGGAAAATGTACTTTTAAGCTATCACCAAATTATGCTACTAACGTATGACAGACATTGTTACTGACGTACGCATAAAAAAATAAACACACACATTTACCAAGCACTTTGTCAACATTTGATAACGTTAGTGATGGTGGTTGTTTTTTGTGATGACGCGACCACCTAAACAACCAACAGTACAATGCACACTGTTATCATGAAGCTCGCTTTTTTATGCAATACGGGACCTTGCATCCTCCAGTATTCCGATCCAGCTTCTCACACTTACTTTTTCATATTTGTTCTTCTTTCTTTACACTTACCCCGTAAAACCTAACAATTCCATGCACTTACCTTATTCCTTGGACAGCAACAAGTAAGAAAAAGAGTGGCGTACGTACATATTTATTGCATTACAGCCGTAAAATATTTTACACTAGTACAAAAACTTTTATTAAAAATTCATATTAATATGTATCTCTTTTTCAATCAGTAACCTATTTTCAAATTAATACATGATACTACCTAGAATGGTAGAAGGAAAGGGCAAGTGCTCCTCAAGACCATCTTTTTATTGATGTTTACATGCTGATCACCTACATGTCGAGTCCAATCACTTCAAGCCAAGGGTTATAAAGGTATAAGTATGAAGGGGTATCCTTTTTGTAACATAATTTTCACAGTGAGGAAGAGACAGAATAACAGAAAGAAAGAGAGAAACTCTGAGAAAAAGACAGATACACACTGACACACATGCATTATGTGCGTTCGTGCACACACACACACATACACACGCAGGAATGTTATTTAATATTTTGTTAGCACACTTTTTACCTTTTAAAACTAAGGTAGTAAAAATAGTTTCATTAATTTTTTTGTCACAGATGGATTAGCAGCCACAAAAAATTAAACTTTTCCTTACAAACACGTAAATTAAAAATGAATGACAGTTAATGAAAATAGCTAATGAAGGTCATGGGTTTGATGCACTAGAACAATTATTGCATTGCTAGCTATATGAATATTTACATCAAACAACTCAAATTGGAAAATTTTCAAACCTGTTTCAACACCATCACAACAACTTGAGGCACTGGATGAAGCAGGGCTCTTCGCATTGGAGCCTCATAGTGGGTACAGGCATGCCTGGGTTCCAGAGTGGAGATCATGATGCTTATTACATCACATGCATTATTTATTTGCTCCCTGTAGAAACACACAGCATGTACTCTTACTGTTAACAATGATATGGGTGGGCTGACGAGTAGGTAAGCAGCTTGGTAGGTGAGTGTGTGGGCAGGTGGGTGGATATGTGGATAAGAGAGTAGGTTGATAGGAGGGTTAAGTGGGTGTGTGAGGTGACTTTTATGGGTGGGTAGGTAAGTGGGTAGTTCCGCCACAAGGCCGTGGAGTGAAAGTTAGAGTTGGAGTCCACTAAAATGTAGTGACTCAGACTCCAACTCTGACTTGACCAACAAATCTTTTTACTTAAATTTTTATATTTTATTTAAAAATTTTAATACCAGAATTTTAATTTTGCATACATAAACTAGCTTATGTAAATTTTTACTAAGAAAACAATTATCATGCATTACTTAAAATTAACTGAACGTGATGAAATGAGGAAAGAGTTGGCTTATGGAAGGTGCTGGCGACCCTGGCGTATGCCTATTTAGGATTGAGCGGCCAGAGGAAATAGTTTAAAAACGCATAACTATTGATTTTTTATTAATACTCTGGAAGTTTGGGATAAGCATTAATTTCTTTTCATAGTTCAATAATAAAATCAAACATAAAATTTGGTACAAATTTTTGTAAACATTTGGTAAAATGTAAGACTTTCTACTCACTCTGTGATTATGAAATGCATCTTGATGATAAACATTATGCTTATACAATCAGTTTGCATCACAATATTTTGAGGTTTGTGAGTCTAGGGCTAGGAATAATCGCAGAGTGGAAAACTTGAGAGTTTGAGTTGATAGTTTGATTTATAGACTCCACAGCCCTCTTCTGCCATTATTTCTTTCTTCATGACAAAGAAGTTCCTTTCAATAAACTTGGAGACATCAAAAACTTTCGATCGGCTTGAATCGACTGTCACAAAGTCTCGAGACGTAAGTGTAACTTTGAATACCAAACACAGGAAATATTCCGAGTCAATATTTCATGATCCACAACTCCATCTTGACAAACTATAGCATGAATTTTATTATGGCTGTACTTAAATTTGTACATTTATATCATTTGTGTTTCACAAAAGTCATAAGTTTAGTTTACCTAACATTAGCATTTTTGCAATACGTGCGAAGGACATAGAAAATTTTATCATGATTTGTAGTGTGTTCTTTAAGGGGGATAGATTCCTACTATCTTCGGATACATGCAATAGATATTTTCTCTAGACGACTTTTTCACTGAATTTATCAACATTTTTTGTATGACATGAGGCAAAGATAAATGCTTCTGATATTTTCTATCCAACTTGTACCTCTTCAATATTGTATATCAGGTAGGAGCTGGCAATAAAAAAAAGTGAACACCTTATGTAGGCCTAACTTTCAAAGTTACAACAATAACAGATGGTAAGCAGTACATATTTCAAAAGAAACAGAACTAAACCAAAACCTATGACCTATCAATGTGCATAACGAATACTTACCTTTACATGATAAATGAAAGTAGCTATACAGCTAAGCTAAGCAAAGCAAAGCAAAGCAAGCAGGTTTAAATTTTAGGCTAAATGACTTTAGGCTAAACAAATTTAGGCAAAAAATGTCCAGGCGAAACGAATTTAGGCAAAACAAATTTAGTCATAATAAATTTATGCAAAATGTCTTTTAGGCAAGTTAAGCAGGATGCTTGAATTTTCAGAGAGCCATTTTAGGCAAACGACTTTACGGTTTAATAGTTCAAGCAAGTGGATGGAGTTTTAGGAATTCAATTTTTGGTAAAATGACTTTAGGCTAAATGACTTTAGGCAAAACTACTTTTAGGCGAAATTACTTTACGCAAAATGAATTTAGGCAAAACAATTTTAGGCTGGATGACTTTAGGCAAAATGAAGGTGCCAAGGTGTTTAGGAAAAATTACTTTAGGCAAATTTAATTTAGGCAAACCGATTTTAGGCGAAACATCTTTGGGCAAAATAAATTTTTTGTATGTTAAGAGGTTGGAAATTTAAGTGAACAGGTTTAGGCAAAATTATTTAATGCAAAACAACTTTGTCCAAAATTCAGCACAGCGATGTCATTTTAGTCAAACAGATTTTAGACCAAAAGACTAGGCAAGCAATTTTAGGCAAAATGACTTTAGGAGCAATTACTTTAGGCAAAATTACTTTAGACAAAAGCAGGTAGATAAAATGTGTTTAGGCAAAATGACGCATCCCTTTTAAATTCACCGCCACACTAGTGTCAACGTATGAACTGGACTTGTGGCCTTCGGTCAAAACTTTTTAATTTCATCACTCCATGGACGCCAACCTAACTAAACGATACACAAGTTCCACTCGAACGCTACTCCCTTAGAATAAGTAAGACGTATACAAGTGGCCGGTGTTGGAGCATACAATCTCCATCTCGTATACGATTTATGCTGTACGAGCTCTACTTGCATGAACTCAAGCTTAGGCCCCTAGGAGATAGAAGATGGTGTACACAATTGCTAAACAATCTTTAAATAGCTGGTACAAATAGTATTTGCAAAATATGCAACCAAGTGAAAACGGCAAGTCCAACAACCCGGACTCAGGGTGGGAGACTTGGTTCTTGTTGGTGAAGAACGTGTAGGTTGGTGCTTAGCAAGGGTTACCAGAGTGCATCCTGGAGGGGATGGTATTGTCAGAGAAGCTGAAGTGACACCCAAAAGGGACAGTTGTGTACATAAATTATACCGTCTGCCAACTCAATAATAACTTACAGTGTGTTTCCTTTTCTTCGTGGAACCCTTTTCTTGTACATAATAATTAGTTAGTTCCTGTTATATTCTTGGAGAACTAAGCCTGTCTGAGCAAGCGATATGTTAAGTACTTGTGAATTGGTGTGGCTGTGTGTGGACCTAGTGGCACTAGTGTGGTGGGATACTGTTCAACTCGCAAGTAGTTATAGTAGCAACATTGGAAAATAAGGCAGTCTCAAGATGGTGTCTCCACGAGTGTACCGTTCTCGTGGTCTCGCTCACTAGTCGGCTAGTAATAATAGTGTAATGTTACAAAAGCCCAGTGTTGAACATCGGACCAATGAGAGCTATAGCTGTTTTATACTGCTCAAAACAAAGGTTACATTCTGCAAACCTTAGACATTAAGACAACATTTTTTATATGGTTACTGTTTTTTTTTCTTGCAATTGGGCCTCAGCCATGTGGCAAGGATTTGATTAACCTACCTCTTCTCAATTTCTCAACTTTTTTCCTAATCTCCTTCGCTCCCGTCACCTTAACCACATCCCTCGCCAACTCATTCCAATCCTTTACCGTTCTCACCATCATAGTGTTTTTTCCTCTCTCTGTCCTCTTCCCCACCCTCTGTACCTTCCATCCATGATCACCCCTTCTCCTGAATATACCACTCTGTATCTTGTCACCCAGTTGTGCTCACCCACCCAACCCCTCAACACCTCAAACATCCTTACCAGCCGCTCCACTCTCCTCCTCTCTTGCAGTGTGCCCCCCCCTCCAGTCCTCTCACCATTACTGACGGTCTGAAATCCTCCTCTCTCTCTCCCCCTGTGTCCTCCACTTATATGTGACCCACCTAGCAGCCCTTCTCTGCACTTTCTCCATCTCTACCACTTCCCTTCCCTTCCCACGTACAGGTCCCAGACTGCCGCAGCTTACTTCAAAATGGGCCTCACCACCGTTTTGTATCCCTTTTCTTTCACTTTCTTGTCTGTGCCCCTTAACACCCTTCCCATCAGAGCCAGCGCTCTTCTCCCTTTACTAGTAACACACTTCACTTGCATGCCGCTTCTTAAGTCGTCCTGAAGAATAACTCACAAATATTTATATCTGATCGCCTCTCCAATCTCCTGTCTTGCCCATCTATATGTCTCTCTGACTACCTCTCTTTTCTGTGTAAATCTCAAAATTTTAGTTTTATTTTGTCGTTGTACCAGGCCACAGGCCAGGTGGAGTTGCACCTGGTCGGGCAGGTGTTCGCAGAGTGTGTCAGTGACAGGTGTGCGCTGGTTGGTAAGGGCAGATGTGCAGTACTTGAGTGTGTGTGGCGGATCAGTGACGGCGGCAGGGCATGTGTGAACTTGACACCGACATGCGACACCTGCCATCCCGGCCATCTGCCAGGGCAGGACAGATGGCTTCGCTGCCCCCTCCCTCGACCAGTGCATGAAGAAGGCAGTCTGGAAGCAGCGGCCGCGACGGACGGAACGAGAGAGACGTGGTGTTCTTTGGGACTCTGATTCATCCAGCGAGAAACGTAACGCGCGTGTGCAACTATCCGGCCCAGTGTTTAACTTTGTTTCGCAATTTGGAACTGGCTCGCTTATGGCCCTAGAATATGAGGGTGTGGACCGTCCCATAAGTGCCCATGTAAGGTGTAGTTTTCTCCAGATCCTCCCTGCTTTTCCCGATCCGCCGCTGTTTCGACTCGCCTGGTGAGAGAGGGGCACACCCGCACGAACAGACCACGACCCATCGAGCCTCGTGTTCCCGGCTACACGCTTAACCGGGTGGCGCCCAGAGCATTCCGACGCAGCTCCATTCCTACCTCACTCTCACCGGACACGGCATCAATTTATATTAATTTTCATCTCATTTTCCATCGTCCACTGTTCCAATTTGTTTATGTCCTGCAGACCTCCACCCTCTCCAATCACCTTGTACAATACACAGTCGTCTGCAAAAAGAAGAACCCTACAATTCATGTTTATCCCCAAATCCCTAATCATAATTAAAAAGAGGAGGAGTCATAGAACACTACCCTGTGGAACCCCTGATGTTACCCTTCCTTCCTCTGAGAGTGTGCATCCTACTCTTACTCTCTGGGCTCTTCCTCTCAGATACTATCCCACCCAGTTTACCACCATCTTATCCTCCAACAACTCATTCAGTTTTATCATTAATTTTACATGTGGCACCTTGTCGAATGCCTTTTCAAAATCCACAAAACACGCATCTACCTGTTTCCTCCCATCCATAGCCTCCACCGTATCTTCCAATAATCCTGCCACCTGTGTCTCACATGAGAACCCCTTTCTGAATCCATGTTGTCTACTCCCGTTCTCCTCCATTACCCTCACAATATATTCACTCACCAGTCTCTCCATAACTTTTCCAACATTAAATGTTAGGCTCACTGGTTTCATCAAGATGAAAGAAGAAGATTCTTTCCTCCCCCCTTGTAAATGGGAACCACTATTGCAGTCTTCCAATCTGCTGGCAACTTACCAAGTTCTAGTGACTTGCTAAAGAGTAACTGTAGGTAACCTTCCCCCATCTTTAACATCATATTTCCAATACCATCTGGTCTACCTGCTTTTCTATCATTGAGTCGCCCCAGTACCTTTCTCAGTGCCCCCATCTCTATCTTACACCTATCATTGTAAAAACTAATTTCCCTACTTTCCCACCTACCTTCTTTGCTTTTCTCAAACACAGTTAGAAATTGCTCCTGCAACATCTCTGCTTTCTCCTTATCACTTATGGATTCTGGTCCCCCTTCTCTTCTTAGTGTTGGTATTTTCTATTCATGTCCTCTTACCTTTCTTACATACCTAAATAGCTTATCCCAAATACCTTTTTCCCCTTACTCCATCATCTTATCCATATACAAGCATTTCGCTTCTTTTATTTTCTGTGTGGCTCAAAAGCGACGGAGCTGTTAGGGTGACCTTGAAACGCGCATCACATGACACGTCGCCTCAACGAGCCAAGTGCTGAGCTAGCGTGCAAGGTTCCCGCTGAACCGTTTTTACTATGGGACTTTCAGTGACAATACTATAATTTTATTTTACGCGACGAAAGGGAAAGAGTCGCTCTTCAGGTCTATAATATTCAGAATATCGTAAAAATTATTACTCTTACATAAAATCAGCGTCAAAAGTCCCAATTCGGTCACTTTCACACTCACTAAAATACTTGTTAGGAACAATAATTATACAAATTATAGACCTGTACTAAGATCCTTAAATGCTTTTCGTAGCCGAACCGCGTGACAACATGTTGAATGGTTTTCGAATGAAATCAGGATTGTTAAAGGTCTGCACGCCTCTTCACGATTCTAGTAGACGGCACCCTTAAGCCTCCTAACTTCCTTTTCATAATAATGTGGGTCTCTTCCCATTCCCACATTCTTTATTGGTACAAACTTTTGAACTACATTTATTAAAATTTCTTTCAAACCTGCCCACATTTCTTCAATTCTTTCCTCCCTAGACTATGACTCAAAACTTTCTTTTAAGTATAACTTAATTTTAGTTTGGTCTGCTTTTTTAAACTGTCCAACGGCCCTTGCCCTCTCTTTAACCTCTGTCATCAGTTTTGTGGCCATCTCAACTACTGGGATTCTGTGGTCACTAATTCCCTCTAATACTACTGAACTGACCACCGCTTCAACTGGTCTAACCAAGACTACATCTAACAAAGTGCCATCTTCACTGGTCCCCTGCCTTGTTGTCCCTACTACTGCTTGTCCCAATCCCCTATTTACCAGTTAACATGCCCATCTCTGAGTCATTGGTCCTACCCCCTCAGGTCCTTCCCATGTCACTCCTGGCATGTTTAGATCACCTGCTACCATTACACATCCCTCCTCCCCTAGCTGATCTAGCCTTTCCTTAAACGCCACAATTATTTCTCCTTTTTCCCCTGGTGGCCTGTAGGTTGCAATCAGCCTCAAAATTCCCTCTAAACCCTGAATTTTTATCTCAATTAGTTCTACTGCCTCCCCCACCCATTCAACTTTCCCTTCTAGTCCATCTTTCAGATCCACTAATAACCCCCCTCCTCTCCTGTTTCTGTATCTTCGAAATATACTAGACCCATCGCTCATCAACTCTCCATCCAGCCATGTTTCTACAGCCACAACTATGTTGGCTCCATATCCTTCGACTATTCCCCAGAATTCCTCCATTCTGTTGTAGATGCTTCTACAATTAATCACCATTAACTTGACAGTTTTCCAAATTTTTATTTTAATATCTTTACGTACCTGTAGTTTAACCTTACCGTCAATTTCTCGGAATAGTACTCCTTCCTCTCCATCCTCAATTCTAGTTACTTCCCCTTTACCTATCCTGGCTTTCCATTTTTCATCCCTCCATGCCAGTTTCCCTGCTGCATCTCCCCTTTCCCTATTACTTCCAGTAACATTCCAGTCAAAATCACAACACCTTCCCTATTTAGATGCACCTTGTCTCTAACAAAGTGTCCTTTCTTTAATCTTGCTCTAGCCATGACAAATACTGCCCCACATTCCCAGCAGAGCTTTCTCATTTTCTCCTCTGCTCTCAGGATTTTTACTCCTTGCACCCCCTTTTACGGAAGTATTCCACTTAACACTATCCTTGCATTTCTAGCCTTATGCCTCACTGCTTTCAGTGCACTCTTCACTTCCTCCTACCAAATTGTGGCCCCACTCCTCTGACCAGATCATTTGTCCCCACATGTACTACAACTGTCTTTATGCCAGTTAAATTACTCTTCTCAACTCTGGTCACTACATCCTGCATCCTCTCTCCACCTCTCACTGCCTCGTAGGCCTCTACGACATTTACATGCCTCAATATGGAGTCCCTGAATACTGCCACCCCGTTTCCTCTTACCCACTTCCTTTCTCTAATTATTGAATGAACCAGCATACATGTATCCACCTGAAGGTGTCAATAGGGGCCTAGATGGCATCTTTAAACTTGATACGTCTCTGTATGGAATGAGACAGGCCTCCTCGGAAATTGAACATCAGAATAATACCTTCCTAACATTAAAATTGGCTTTGCCAACTGAAATCAGAACTCTGTATCTACAAAAATAGTGATAGCTCAGGGATACTTGGATTGTATGTAGATGATGGCACAATCACTGATAGAGACCTAAAAAACTTTGAAGAACTGCTGGAAAACCTGCAAGAGAAACTCAAAATCAAAATTCAAGAAAGTTCAAGGGAATGGACGACTTGAAAAAGACGGAGCTTCAGTCAGGTGTGGGATACTATTCCTATCTCCATGGATACTGCAGCCGAACATAACCTTCGTTTAGCTGTTTGGCTTCACATGTCTAGGATAAGATGTACATCAAGAAAATTGATTCTTTGTTTGGAATTTGCCGCTTTTTCAGGTAAACATTAATCTTATGTATTAGCGTATCTTAACCATGAAATTGAAACTAATATTTTTTATCTTTACATGTGAATCTATGAATGCGCAACATTTTTGCTTTCTGCAATTACCAACTAAAAAATCAGCATGTTTGTAAACAAGCTTTGTTTGCCACAGACTTTCCTCTGTGGTGTGACATCAGGGGGCGTGTACTTCAAGTAGTCCATTCCTTGGAAAGGAACTTACCAGAACAGATGACAGTCTACACATGAACTAAACTACAACAATAACACAACTGTTGAAGGACTTTAACATGAGCGATGCCAAAGCTGTTTTCACACCTGCTGTGAATGCTGTCGAGGAAGATAGAACAGAAATAAACAAAGCTTTTCCATATTGAGAACTGTTAGGCAGACTTTTCTATCTGTCAGGCCTAAATAAAACAAGACCTGGTATCTCTGCTGCTGTGAACAGGTGCATCAAAAACTGAAAAACCAACTTACAACGATGTAACCTCAATCAAGAAAGTATTGAAATACCTCAAAGGCATCACTGACCTAGAGATAAGATTCACAGGTGATTTATCAACAAAATTGATCAGTTCTTGTGACTAAAGACTTTGCAGGTGACAGACATAGGTACAAGGAAAAGTATTACTGGATATGTCATCCGTTACTGTGGAGGACTAGTCAGTTGGGGTACATGAAAGTAACCTGGCGTCACACTCTCCACTGCAGAAGCAGAGTAGGCCTACCTACATTGCCACAACAGATTGCACAAAAGTATTACTGGATATGTCATCCGTTACTGTGGGGGACCAGTCAGTTGGGGTACATGAAAGCAGCCTGGCGTCACACTCTCCACTGCAGAAGCAGAGTAGGCCTACCTACATTGCCACAGCAGAAGGCACAAAAGAATTAATATATCTGAAAACTGGCAACCAAATTGTTCATTGATAATCAAAGTACCAAAAGTTTAGTAAAGAATGGGATGATCAAATGTAGGTCAAGACATACTGATGTCAGTTTTCACTATATTCATCAACCAGTAATATAAGGCCTGCTGAAAGTGTTTTATTGTCCCAGTGAAAAACAGAAAGTAGATATCTTTACAAAACATTTAGCCTATCTAAAGTCACATTTGATCTTCTCGTGAATTAGATAGTTTCATAAAGTTGTTTGAACACTGCATATTGTGAACTAAGGGACGGAGTTGGAAAGTAAACTATACTGTTCTGTTCCTGAGTAATTGTTTGTTTGTTTTATTGCATCTGTATGATCTATTTTCCATACTTAATGGTACAAAAATATTGTGTATATCATATAGCCTAAATTAAATAAGATATACATTTATGTACAACTAGCAGTCCCCCGCGGCTTTGCTCGCGAGTATTAGTCGTAACTGATAATATTTACTTTAATTGAAAAACCTCTTTGTACACAAGATTGGTACTTCAGTCATCAAGTGTTAGAATGTCCAAGCGGCTAGTTGAACTAATTCTGCAGAAGGATAAGTAGCTATAGCTGTCCATGCGAAAAGCAGTCTTAAGTTTGTTCCTGCCACTAACAGCGACTTTGCCTGGGCCTTATTTGTAAAACTGCCAATTTGACGTTCTGTGGTAGTTACAGACATCTAAGGTATGAGGTTAATCGAATGAGAAACATCTGTTTACCCTGTGCACAACCATTGGTGACGGTGCCCTCAATTATATATTGTCAAAATATTCACTTTAACTTTATTGACATTACAAAGTTTCAGAGAGTTAAGGTTTCGCGGAAACGTATTTGGTACCCCAAACCTGAGATTAGTGAGATGATATATCGTCGTTTTACTGCCAAAAGTGACAATGTCAAAATGAGATAAAATTATAAAAATGCTAGGAATATGTATATGTTGTTCACGAACAATTGCCCAAGTTTAAAGTCTATTCGTCGTTTCGTACTGTTGTGTCACAGTATAGTAACATACCACATTTTTGTTAATATCTACAATTTATTACTGTTTT
>PNEQ01076054.1:0-13905 GCA_003012365.1 Medauroidea extradentata
TCAAACCAAGCACAGTTGAAAGCACAATGACCTCAAAACACAATGGGAATATTGAAAAGGATGACATGTAAAAAAAGGGGAAATCCAGAAAGGGCGGGATTCTATTTTTAGAGCAGTGCTTGTTGGCCGGCAGGGTTGAAGTGGGAGGGTGGCAGAAAGGCGCGCGCGGAGAGGTAGCAAGGCGGCGGAAGAAATGTGAAACGTGAGCCCGAGCATTGAAGGGGGTGGGGGGAAGAGTGGGACAGAAGCCGTGCCGCAAACTGATAACAAAAGTAAGTGGCACGAATCACCGTCACTATAGTCAGTGCAAGCCTGGTTCACACAGGCAAGAAACTTTCGCAAGCCTGCTTCACATGATCTTGCTGTGCAAAAATTTTTAGTTTTTTATAAAATATTTAATAATTTTGTAATTTTTTGACGGTTTCTCAAAAATACCTCGCTATAATAGAGATCTCTCTATAAGCGAGCTCGCTATAGCGAGATCCTACTGTATTTGTGTAATGTTAATGCCAACTCAACCTTCCTCCAACTATCATTTCAAAGGTCTTTAACTCACTTTTAAAAAAATATTGCAAACCATTTTTATGCTTACGAACGTGTTGTAACAAAAAATTAATTAGTTCATTTGTCTCACAATATTGCCTTTTTAATTTCTATCATTGTTGTGTGGTAATAACATAAGTACAGTATTACAAGTAATATTTTTTAATGGTTTGTTTCTAAAAGTATCAACTTACAGTGCGGCACCTATAGTTTAGTCCATATGATGTTTGGCTTTCGGTTGCATTAAGGTGCGATGACTACAATCTGATGTTCATCCCAACATCAGTCATACCTTGACAAATGTGCGACAGGTCAGTCTCTACGATACCAACCACAGTGTCGACCACTGCTTCAATATATTGAATTCAACATGCTGACCTCGACATGATTCCTCAACACGTCGAACTGGACTTCTAAATATGAATTTTTTACAAAAAAATTTTTATAAATGTCTACTTTCTGCTGCAAACGAATGTGTGTCACATTATACTTGTAAACCTTATATTTTTTAACGTCACATTGATATGTAAAGTTTTAATTTAACTTATTTTATAATTAATACAGTATTTTCATTCTGAATTGTACATGAGTTTGTGATGATTGTGTGTCTGGTGCAGGAATTGTTCCGTTTCTGTCAAGTGGTAGGATTGTGTAACATCACGTGTTTTGGTTCCAGTTTTGCTCATGAGGTACGCTGAGACTGGAGTTATATCTGCGGTAGGTGGCAAAAGCAGTTGAACTGGGCGGAAAGACTTATAAAGTGTTGTGCGGGTGCAAAGACTAGTTAAGATGGGTTTCCTCTGTATTGGTAATGTTCATGAGCCTCATTTAAGTTTGAGTTTACCTGAAATGCCATAAGCAGCGGGTGCCCCATTTTTCGGAGTGCACGAGAAGGCGTTAATGAAACCAGTATGGGTTCTGAATGATTATTTGTAACTGTCTTTGAGTTACTTGTTACGAAGAAACTTCTGCATCATTCAGCTGCCAGCATTTATACCAAGCATGATCAGATAAAAGTATTTGCTACTATGGTGAAAGATAACAGGTATAGAAACTGTTGATAATACAGGAAGCAAGTTAACATATATATCTGTTTGTTTGCTGTTGCTGCCTGCTGCTTTAGGAATTTATGTGGAAGTCAGTGATAAAAAATCCTTTGTCCTGCAATGCTACAGCAAGAACTTGCAATTAGTTGTTTCTAAAAATGTTAAAATAATACAAAAATAACATATTGCAGTTACTAATGATTGGTAAGCCACAGCAGGCAGTGGAATAGAAAAAATTAGTAGAGTATAAAAACTTGAGGCATGCATATTATGAGTCAGGCCATGCATGCAACATTGACATATATAAGATGTGGTGACTAAAATTGCCTTCTCTCTTTATTTTATCGCCCGGCCTACAACAAAAACAAAAAATTCATACAAAAATGTAGTACTAACAAGAGATTAATATCTTCATGAAAGAACAATGACAAAAATAATGGAAAGAATATAACAATAAAACAGATTAAATGTTCGCAAGTCCACAACGATAAAATCACATTATTCAGTCATTAATTAATTTCTTTCAATATCACAGCAATAAAATAATGTGATGAAGTTCCCAATCAAATCTGAATTGAACCATTTTCACGACTTGCAAGTCCACAGCAATATGCACATCAAACTAATTAAACCAATTACATAATGGTTGCTAATAATACATGACACAATTGACACTCAAGCTTTATATAAATTTTGAAGAGAAAATACAGTTGGTGCAGTATTAATACTTGTTTTAATGTCTGCATGTTAAAACGATGAAATATTTCTAAATGACACACTAAATTTTTCCTGGTAGGTGAAAATAAACATAGCTCTGTGTGTGTGTGCATGCACTCATGTGTGTGTATGCATGGGTGTTGCTGGTTCATGCATGTGCAGGTGCATGTGTGCGCAAGTGTGTGTGTGTGTCTATATATATATATATGATATATCAACTTATTCATAATTTTTGCAGCAACACATCTAAATGTGAAATTCATGGAAGAAGAATCAAAGACACATCTCACCTACACCTTGAACTCATGTAACACGAGTAGTGTGTTGCAAGAAATGCCCGCACTATGTGAATCTGCGTTACGTAAGTTACACCTATTCCAATGGGAAGAATGTAATTTTACGTAGCTGTTTTGAGAATACCCACAAAACAAGCACTTTTCCTACAAATGAATTCTGTCAGATACGCAAACAAAAAAAATAATACGTACTACTTATTTATATAGTATCTGAAGCATCTGAGGACAAAATAATCACAAGGCATAACTACTTATACTGGCAAACACTCTTTTCTCCCTAAAAATTCTACAATGTCTCCAAAGTTACACAACCACATATAAATGAAAATCAATTAAATGGTAAACACATGTAAATACAGTTTAAAAAACATTTATAAAAACAGAAATAAAACAATCCACGTAAGCCAATCATAGCTGATGTACATGTAACTAAGTTTTTTTCACCAAAGGCACATTTATCAAGGCGTTCTCCTAAACAGAGGATGATGTGTCAACAATCCTTGAAAGAGAGAGGGGTGGGGTAGCTGGCATGTCAGCATCATCATCTCTGCTTGTCACGTCTGTCGCCACAGCTGAGATCACAAGAGGCCTGCTGCTTGGTACGGTGCACTGGCGTAGAAGAACTTATAAAAGTAGAGGGGCCTGAGGTAAATAGTGCATTAAGGTCTTCTTCTTCTTCTTCTTCTTCTTCTTCTTCTTCTTCTTCTTCTTCCCATATCTCATCTGTCGCTACAGCCACGTTCACAGGGGCCTGCTGCGCAGAGTATGAACAGGAGCAGAAAATTTTTTTACCCATGTTTATAACTTTTTTTCTTGTCGTAAATGTCTCTATACACGTGACACAGCTTGCAGATTTCATTTATGAAGGCAGAACTTAATTTTTCGTCGGGTTATTTATCTTATAAAATTACATATGATTAGTTTATTTTTCTAAAAAAGGTAGCCAGGTCAGTTCTCGTTCGATTTTAGGATAGTATCGCAACCAATTTTCATTACTGTACGTCTCATTTTATCCTGTTAAGGGCGCCGTCTACTAGAATCGTGAAGAGGCGCGCGCAGACCTTTAACAATCCCAATTTCATTCGAAAACCATTCAACATGTTGTCACGCGGTTAGGCTACGAAAAGCATTTAAGGATCATAGTACAGGTGTGTAATTTTGCCATTAACTGTTATCGTTCCTAACAAGTGTGCTGTAATCTCTATACAGACACGTGAAAATACACGGCTGTTAATACCTGGGGGAACAATCCCACACCTGAGCACTCACCCTAACCTCCGCTCGACTTGGTGAACACATATTCAGCAGTCAAATGCACACAACATGAACACTGGGGAAGGGTTCAACTCGCTACTGCAATTAAACTGACAGGCCCGATCAAATACACAAAATATATTGACTGAAATAATCCGAGTACATAAATTAACAGAGCCAACACCAGGCTTAATCATTACAAAATTCAAAGGCAATCGCTGTTATATCACTGATACTAATAAGACAAGAAAAAGCCTCACAGGCATAAAAAACACCAATACACTAACTGAAACGGTCAAAGCCGCTATTAACCAGCAAAAATTAAGCAACTGGGCACGAGCCTAACGCTCGCCCCATACTTGCCTCCCGACCGCAACGACACATCCCCGCGGACAGTGTAGGAAAGACTGGTCACGAAAGAAAAGTAAATGAAGTAAACGCGAACTAAAACCAACACTTACCAGTCAACGAGGATGTGCAGCCGCGGGCGCGAGCAAGCACAGGTAACCGACACGAGCGCTCACTACCAACTGCCTACCTCTCCGGCCGCGAGGAACCGGCTCCCACCGGGAAGGAGGGAGAGAGAAGGAAGGCGGGGAGGGGAGGCACGACGTCCGCCGAAGACGGCCGAAGGTCTAGAGAGGAGGGGCGGGCTACGTCATAGACGATGTCACATGAGGCCAAGTCACAGGTAATCGTTCGGCTACACTCAGATACCAGAAGTCGAAGGGGGGGGGGGGGTTACGCAATATGGGCAGACATACATTAAATTGGGCTGAGCCCAGCTCACAAGTATTTTATTTAGTGTGAAAGTGACCGAATCGGGACTTTTGATGCTGATTTTTATGTAAGAGTAAACATTTTCACGATATTCTGAATATTATAGACCTGTAGAGCGACTCTTTCCCTTTCGCCGCGTAAGATAAAATGATAGTGTTGTCGCTGAAAGTCCCACAGTAAAAACGGTTCAGCCGGAACCTTGCACGCTAGTTCAGCGCTTGGCTCGTTGAGGCGACGCGGCATTTGATGCGCGCTTCAAGGTCGACCTTACAGCTCCATCGCTTTTGAGCTTCTCACGCGCAGGTAGACGGCACCCTTAAATGAGCTCTCCTGCAGTGAGTTCCACATCATGTGAAGTGATCAGTTTGTTAAAATCTGTTGCTTTGAACTCCTCAAATCTTAGTTTTGTTCCTATTTCAACTACTTCCTCTGATACTTTTTCCAACTGTTTCTCAACAGGCTGAAAACCACAGAATTCTTCTCTAAAGGAAGAACATAACTTATTCCAAACACACTATGAAAAGATGGTGTTACCTCAGTCCAGGTTGCAGAGATGTTGTCAATGCTATTTATAACTGAGCATGACTTCCAATTTTCCTTCATTGATGGTTTCCCTTCCACATCAGTTGCTTTAATTGCCTGCTGAAATGTGCACTGTGAATAATATGCTTTAAATGTAGCAATGACCCCTTCGTCCATTGGCTCTAGTAATGATATAGTGTTTTTCAGCAATAACACAACTTGAAAATTTTCTTGCAGGTCTGACAGGTGAGTTGGATGACCAGATGCATTGTCCAGGATAAGCAGTGCCTTATTGTCAAGGTTGTTGGCCTTATTGTATTGTGTAACTACTACTAAGTTCTTTGTAAACCAATCTGTGAAAAGTGTCTGTGTGACCCATGCTTTATGGTTTGATTTCCATATTACTGGCACATGTGGTTTTGAGTAGCCCTTAAGTGCCCTGGGATTTTCAAAATAGTATACTAATAAGGGTTTCAATTTGTTATCTCCAGCTGATTATTCATAAAGAAAGTAATAATATCAGTCTATCATTGGAAGCCTTCACTCCGGGAACAACTTTTTCCTCTCTTGATATGTAAGTCCTGTCTGGCATTTTCTTCCAGTACAGGACTGTCTCCTAAGATATTATACACCTGCTTATGACTAAAATTTTCCTCTGCAATAATGTATTTTAGAATGTCGGGATATGATGCTGCAGCAAAAGAATCTGCACTAGCTGCTCCTCCTATTTTCGTAACACAATGTATGTTGTACCTGTCTGTGTACTGTGAAAACCATCCTTTTCTTGCTGTGAAAACTTCACTACTGTCACAATATTTTGATTTTAAAACAGTGAATATTTCCAGTGCTTTTTCTTTTATCACTTTGGAATAAACATTACACTTATCACTGCCATTATTTTTTCATATATTCATTCACTGAGTAATTTTTCAGTGTGCATCATTACAGCCGACGCTTCTTTTGTACGTTTCATGTTCACAAGAAATAAAAGTCAACTATCAGTAATACAGCAAAGGTTATCTATCACGTCAAACTATTAAAAAAACAACCATAGCTAATTATGTAAGATGTTCACCTGAGGCTAAAAAACTAACTAGCCTGTAAGTGTTTCACGCGCATGCAAGCACAGTGATTACTGGCTTGAAAAGATAACAGGACAGGCAGCCAGATACGCCCACCTGTCTTGCCATTGCCCAAGCTGTGTTATGCTACTACCGCCTGGCAGTGTAACACACTACGTTCAAACATAAAAAATATATAAATCAAGAGCGAGCATTTAAAGAGACAGAGGATGGGTGCCAAAGGAACCAATACATTCGACCTTTTAATACAAATTTTATATTCCAAAAGGGTTCATGATTGCTACTGAGTGGAAGCACATTACATTCCTAGTCACAAATGATTCATGAAAATGTGAAGAGGAGAGGACCTAACCCCCATCGAATAACACAGCAATAGTTCATAGTCTCTTGACGTATGCCACTTACCATTAACGACGAGAGCTGCTGGAAAGAGATGAACCTGCCAGAGCCACGAAAGTGACTGGTTGGCCACAATGCCTTGGCCCAGCGTTGTACGGAGATGACAAAAAGGGAAAGGTAGGGAGGGGTGCACGCATGTGTAGAGGAAGGGAAGGGGAAGATACCCAAGGAAACGAGGCGGCCCACGCGACGGCCAAGTCTCGAAGCACTGGACTGACCAAATTAAAATATATTATACCAGAGTTCTCCAACCAAGGATCACAACAGTCCCTCACAAGAGCATGAAGTTCAAAAGGGTCTTCAGCCAGAAGCCCAAGTCTCAAAATCACTTAAGACCCATGTCACATAGGCATGCCCCGGCTCAACGGCATACACACATGAGCGAGCAACAGCAAGCTTACAGCAACAGATTTAAACATAATTTACCATTCAAATTATGTGAGTTTTATGACGTGCTATTTGCATCTTATACATAATTTGTATTCTCGCGTTGCCTGAGTTTGCGGGAACTGAATCCGTGCTATGCGAGTCTGAGAAGCATTAAAATTCATTCAAGCTACTGAACATTTACCTACTTTTGGTTGAACATTTCATGGAAATGACACTGTTTATTTTGTTACATTTACACTCAAGAAAATTAGGCTATTTATGTTAATGGATACACCCTTCAAGGTTACTTATGAACTTTGTATTGCATTGCTTGGAGCAACCTATAACAGGAAACTGCATTGACAAGTATGACTGCAGCATGCATTTAGAGTTGCAATAACAGCAGGTTCTGTATCATTCATTGTTGCAAAAATCATAATTTTGTTATAAAAAAAATCAATAAAAGTTGTGGGCTGATTTTTTTCTTCTCACGAATTTAAGCAACATTTTTATGATTTCCTTTTTAAAATATCATATTGGTTGTGGATTTGTGTGCTTATACAATATTACTATATGCATACTACTATTATTTTTATCTACAATATACACACTTCAGATGGTGATGGAAAACTAGCTTCAAAACATTCCTCCTGGGTTTGGAAGCCATCATCATCACTGAATATGTCTATTTCTGACAATATAATAGCAAGATTTATAGAGAGTGTGACGTAAGATAATATTGCCTTGCAATAGGAGCAACATAAGGGAGGGGGATAGTCAGTGTTTTTCTCCTTCAGGCGATGTGCAGGCAATCTGCATTCAGGCACAGTAGGTACTTTGCTTTCACAAGTACTATAGTTTTTAATTTATTTCACTATTTCTTTTTACTATTTTATTTTATAACACACCAGTTACAAGTTAAAATCCTACAAATCACCTATTTTAACGCTGTGAACTTTCACACTAATTTGTAATAAATTTATTGAAAATTTTCACAACTATCCTCAAATTTTTCCATTTCTTTTAACAAATATAATGATTTTTGAGTTATTGAGAATGTCGTAAGATCTGGTATTAGTAAAATCAGGACTCTTCTGTATATTGTTGGAGAGTATTTTATTAAATAAACAATTTGGTGGTTCGAAAAAATTCTGTAGGAAAAGCACACATAGACCCTGAGTACTGCATATTTATGCATATAAAAATTAAAGAACATGGTGGTTCTGACAAAAACTTCTGCAAAAAAAGTGCATAAGGGTTCCAAGAAAAATTTTTCAGACTGCTTCTTTAGGTATAAAAAATTAAATCAAATTGTGTTTTGGTAAAATTGTTTTCCATTCACAGTAACTTTACAGATGATGAGGTCATAGCTATTGCAGCACTCTACACTGTCAAAGCCGTTTTTAGTGTGCGGGAATAGTGCCAGATGATGTCGTTGGTATGGGGGTTTTCTCGGGGATCTTCCCATTCTTTCACACCTTCATATCAGGTGTTGCTCTGTACTGACATTATACAAGCCATACAAGCACTAAAAACCCAACTATTATGTGCTCACCAAAATCTATAAACTTACTCTCAGTTGATTAAACTTTGGACAAAAGGTGTAAGCTGGAACAGCAAGTGAATAGGAAAATGAGAGAAAAATTATTGGAATTTGAGGTAAATTGTAATTGCACAGAGTGTATGATGACAAATTTAGTGATGCAGGAATAGGGAAGCAGAGTGTTGAATACAGTGCTCTTACCTGGCAACCAGGTCCGCCACATAACTGCCTAGAGGTTTGAGGGATGGGTAGGAGTGAGCAGTCCAGGCACGAGGCACTTTTCCCACCATCATACATGTATAAACATCTTCCAGCTCTGGGGACATGGCGATGAAGCCCTGCACAGCTCGTCGCACCTCATGCAGTGTGCTGTGCACCACCTCCACAAGAGGGTTAAACCTGAACAGTTCCTGCAAACACCAACTTTCTTTAATTAACATCAACATCACTTGGAAGTATGCACATCTCAATACAGTAGAAGCCCGGTATACTGGGACCAAATACCATGAATTCTGTTATGAAACAGGGCAAACAATGTCCCCATACTTAACATAAACAAAGTATTAGGTCTGCTAGCTGTGTAATCAGTCAGGTGAGTGGTCAGGAAGTACATGAGATGGGCAAGGGGAGCAGGGTGCTAGGATACCAGACATTGCCTTTTAGTCAACACAGAGAGGGGAAGAAAGAGAGAACTGTAACCATGTTTCAACTAGTGCAAAGAAGAGCTACTGTTACCATGAGTTATTACAGCCAATATTGATAGTTTTTCCAAACTTAGCTTATTTCACACACCATGCGATGTTACAGAAATTATAAGCTTATTCTGTATATGATAAACTTAATATAATGGAGAACAGAAACACACTGCATTAGTATATCAAACAAAAATGTCAAGTCTTTATTTAAAAGAAAATAATAATAGATGTTAGTGATTGTTATTTCCTGTATGTGCCCTACTATTTACTTAACATTTATTTACTTAACATCATAAATTAATGCTTATTTTGTTTATTTACCACCAGTCCCATTCCGTAAACTAGAATAGCCAAGCAAAGTGTCAAGAGGGAAAGCAGAAATGCCTTGTCATGTGTGAAAGAGAGGTGAAGAGGTAGGGGCAGAAAGGCTAATCCATTGCGATATTGGGTGAAGGGTGCAAGGTGGAGAAAGAGTAGTGAATGACATGCTACAGTACGTACGTATACACAACACATGCAGCTTCACTTGACTGACTCACTTGCATCACAGAACACATAGTCTGATGCACTGCTGCATGGGCTGCACGACTAATAACCTGGGCTCCAGGCATAACACATTCAATTCTAGAATCTTCTAAAATTAGTGTGCGTTGCTTCTGCAAGTAAATAAGGAACATTATTCTGGTTTGTTATGTACTGTATGTAATGGTATTGGTGTTATATTGAACGCCTGAATTAAAGCATTGTTCTCAACTTGACTGACGAAATAATGATGGGCACCAAACACAGAATCTTGTACTATAGTACAATTTCAGAGCGCACACAGTTTCACAACATAGCAGCAGACACTATGACCTTTGTTGCTATCTATTCTCCCTTCACTCACACCACAATCAACTGACCAAGATACCAGCTACTTATACCCGCCCCAGCCAATTAATCTTCACAGGTTGTACACAGGCTTCCTTACTTTTAGTGGCCTGATTTTCATGGGAACACACATAAATTCTGTGTGTCATGTTTTCAAACATAAATCTTGTCAAAGGAATTCGGCACAGAAGAACATGTCAGCAGTAAATTAAACTTCACTGGTCACCAAAACACTGGGTTGTAAAAACTACTCAAATGTCACGTGTTCTCAGCACCCAGATTTTTGTACTCATAATTCAAACGAAAAAAACTGCTGGTGGTATGTCGGTAAATAAAAATGGTCTAACATTTAACAGAGTAAAGCAGCAAATACATTTTTAATCGTTGCGGAGAAATTCCCAGTGGTCAGATTTCTATGTGAACCTTTTATGTCCATTTGGTGTGTTTGTAAACGTGCCCCGGCTGGGCAACCGGTAATAGGAAAATGTTATTTTAGTGACAACACAACCTTGACTATGGGGGATGGGTACTCTACCACTTACAGACCTCAGTGACACACACAACACGGAACTTTCCTCCATGTACAGTGTTGAGTATGTGTCACTAACTAAATACTTGGCCTAGAAATCATTGTACTAGAGGCTTACTGTCCTGAATGCTGATACCTCAATCTGGCATTTTCATCTGTTTCTTTCCCTTGGGTGGTGCTGATAATACATCCTGATATTAAAAATATTCTGAAAGGAAGGATCTTATGTTTCACAAGTTATGACAGTACGTACTAACAGCACGGTATTCAGTAGTACCTCATTAGAACACAGGCAAGTTTTATAATTTCATATTTTGGTCACTCTCAGAATAACGCTGTTATGCTACAATGCAGGTCTTAATTATGTCATCCAACAGCTACATTATAATGAGCTCTAACTGTATTTAAATAAAAACGGAAGAAAAGAATGTATTAACTTACATAATGCCTGCACCTTTATTTTTAAACTTTTACAAAGGTTGTAAAAAAAATTTACAATTGTTATTGTCTGCACCAGTCTTCTACAGCAGGTAACACAACTTTGGCCAGGGCCCTGTTATGGTATACTGTAGGCTGAACAAACTGCTCAAATTATGCTGGGGCTGAATTCTACCAACATAATAGAAGAATATCGGTTCAGCAATATCCTCCTAAAATAGCTAGCGAAATATATAAACATTTCACTACACTGTAAATAAGTCGTCTGACTTTTCAATACATACATACCACAAAAATGTAAGAATTTTTAAAAATATAATTCCTAGCATAATGTCCGCACTCCATTTTTTGGTCAAAAATATAGTAAAATTACTGCTAACATTATGTAAGTAAATATGGTATCCAACTAAAACATAAAATTACTATCACTGTTACACTGTCTATGCAGGTCAATGGAAGCTTAAATTTTCTTGAAAGAAAGAAAAAGAAGCAATAACTATGCCCTGAACCTGCACAATGGTAACACCATCTCAAAGATGATAGTTTTAAGACACAGTAAAAAAACTTCCACGACAGAAATGTATTAGTTTAGTACTGATGGATTGTTACACAACAGGGTCCTCCAGGCCTTACATGCATTTATGTAGATTGAACACATTACCGTAGTTACCCATGTACCAACCACACATTTTTTCTCAAAAACAAAACTGAAAAATCAGGGTGTGGATCATACATGGAAATCAAGTTTTTTGGACAAATAAGGCCTATAAATGTTGGGTATATCAAACACTACAGACAACAGGAATGATTTATTATAATGGAAAAATAGTGTGAAATCCTTCAATATCAGATTGAAGCTCATAAGCAGTAAATATGCAAGCCAGTATTACCATCAGTCTATAAAATGGCAGTGCGTCAGTAGCTGCTGAGTTTGTAGTGCGCCAGGCCTTGTGGCGTCAAGTCAGCGGGTCATTAGATCCTTTGTCTCATTTGTTCAGTCCACTGAACGAGTATCTAGACATGTGCTGAGTGAGCATCTAGGCACACACAGTGTGGCATGTGGTGGTGCAGAGAACCAAGACTGAGATAGTGATTCATTGCTCCCTCAGATAGAGCCACAGTACACCGTGCTCTCGAAGTACGGACCAACTGCCAACAGAGTTCAATACACACTGTTGCTGCTGCTGAGGAGCATTTACATGCCATGCAACAGGGTGCCAGCCAGCCTCAAGTTTTCAACACGAACCATTGCACTTCTAGCTTTCAACATGTCAATCAGTGCCGAGCACTGTTTATATATTTGCAGCGTAATTTAATTATGTTTATGGACAAAAGGCGATTGAATTGGAATTGTATAGTGAATAAAAATTTTTTTCTTGAGAGTATGTTGAAAATTTGGGGTGCAGGTCTTACATGGGGGTGGCAGGGGGTGGTACATGGGTAAAAACTGTATTCACACACACACATGTACATGCGTGTATGCATGCACACACACAAATATAATACACTAGACCCTCGATTTTACGAATACTGACTGTTCCATTTATGACATTCGTAAAATCGCTACCTTCGTAAAATTGATTGAGGCCAATTTTGCCCCCAACCCTTTTACCAAATTTTAAAATGGCATTTTTCCCGCAAAGTATATCCAGTGGGATCTCGATTTTCGTGGAGTTTTGTGGAAAAGTAAGACAAGTTGTCATTAAAATATAAATTTATATCACAAGACTGACGTTTTCCGATTAAAATGGTACCCCTGAACGGTAAATATGACCGACCCGTGTCCTGGAGAAAAAAGAGAGAAAAATAATTACCAAGCACCGAGTGTCTTCTCGCGAATACATAGTCTAACATCCATATCGTTTCACACGAAAAACGGCAAATAATAACTTGAATTTAAGTTTGTACCAATAGACAATCGTCTTCCGATTAAAATCACACCTACGAATGATCGATACCACCTATCCACGTCACAAAAATAATACAACACTAAGCACGGAAGCCTGCTCGCGCTCGTGTAGTCTTGATGTCCGTACCATTGCGTGGAAAAATAAACCTAAAAAGGTTTACAGGACTCTTATCAAAAGAAACTAAAATTAGTGTCACACGCAAAATTTTTTCGGAGGCCGCCTGGCTGGTGTGCTATCCTTTGCAACACGAAAATAATGAGAAAAAAAATCAAGTGAAGTTTGAAGACAAACCTTTTTGCTGGACTATGTTCGGTACTTGTGCCCTTTTAACGATGGAACACCACGGCAATAGTCGAGTTAATGCAAAAACGGTGCGGTCAACGAGTCTAAACTTAGTCACTTATGCCGTTCTTACCCGTTGCCCAGTCGTGTTTACTTTCAAATGGTCGCCTGGCTGATGTGTAGTGCTGATAACGCGTCCACCCTCTTTCTTTGTCTTGCTTCTAGCGTGCAGTCATGCACGCATACGTACACACACAAACTCTCTCTTTCCTTCCCCCCCTAGGGCGCAGTATTTTCACGCAGACAAAGGACACGTGCGTCACAGAGAAATTTCATTTAGCCCGATGCCCTGACCACAGCGTCGGCGCTAGAAATCTTACAGTCTGGAGGAGATTGCAAGTCAAGAAGTTTCTCACTTCACCAGCAAAATTTAATAAACTACTAAAAACTGCAAAAAAACTCAAAAAATAACATACAAGAAATGTGATTGTCATTTTCAGTGGTTGGGTGCGGGTAGAGGTGGGAATACAAAAAATCCTGTGGTGCACACGGTAATAGAGATTATCTTTACCAGCATTATATACACGTGAAAGCGGGCTGATATAGTCTAGGGGAGGGGAGGGGTTCGGG
>PNEQ01076062.1:0-26914 GCA_003012365.1 Medauroidea extradentata
CTAATACCTAGAGTGAAAACATAATCCGTCTGTCAAGCCCGACGAAGTTGTAAGACCCATTCGCCTTACGTTTATTTCTACTGGTAAGAAGTAAAAATATGTATCTATTGCTTTAAAAGTTGGCCCCCCCCTGGCCCCCCCTGGCAGCCAGCAGGGAGGGCCAATGGCCCCCTGGCCCCCCCAGTTGCTGCGCCACTGCTCCTGCGAAGTCGGAGAAAGATCTTCTTGCAGCAGTTCTTGCTGAAACTGAATTCAGCACACCCCAGGCATTTTTAACATTTATTTGAAAACATGAGTTTGAGGTACAGTTCATGCAACGAACATCAGAGTTGCACTTTGAATATATCATGTATGTAGTGCATCCAGGTGAAGCGACAGTAATTCAGTACAGTAACATCGTAACAGAAGATTACCAGACAGGTTTAGCTTGTCAAAAAACTCTACCTACTAAGTAACAGATTCAATTTATAGTGTTTTGTTACAGTTATTCTGATAGAGCCTGTATGTACACTAAATAAATATGTATTAAAATTTATATTTTTATACCATGATAATTTATTGACTTAGATTTGTATTGCAACACAAAAATGACATAGGAAAGTGTTGTACATTCGCCCACAAATGTTTTGGCATAACTTACATAGATTTTTATTATGTCTTTGTGTATTTGTAACATATTAAACAAACTAATGAATTCAGTAACCTATCGTAAGTCTCAATTAAAAAAAAAAGAAAATTAATGAATATATGATCCGCATATGGAAGCATGAGGGGTTCCACTTCTTATATGACCGTCCTGAAACCAGTTATCGTGGTCGGAAACACCTCCCCGCCCTTTCCCACCACTTAGGAAACCTGTGATCGCTCTGCACTAAAAGCCTTGGTCGACTCCTGGATTTCTGGACCACGATTCCTTCCGCCTCTAATGACCTCTGTGTCGGCAAGACGTTCAGACCTCACCCGCTATCCTCCTGTTCTAGCGGATGTAAGCTTTGATTAGTTGCACGTGGGCTGACTCTTACCTTTACTCGTACCTTCACAAAATCGTGGACGATTAAAAAAATCCGTTTTCGAATATAAGTAGGAATGTTCGCGCAAAATCGTTTCATTTTTTACTGTTTAGTTTCAACAAGCATTTAGTTGTTTATTTTCAAACACCAACAAGTATTTTTTTTCAAATGTTAATTTTTTAGCATACATTCGTAAAACTGTTTTTCTGACATATTCAGCAGACATGTAGAAATCTTGTGTACGGCTAAACGAAAAGTCACTCTATCAGACTGGGTAGAGCAAAATAGGAAATTATGTAGTTTCAAATGTGTTCTAAGTGGAGTTTACCCACGTTAAATTAAAGTGAACAAAGCTAACCCAGTCAACAACTAGATAATATTCTGCTTCAGACCAGGGTTAGGTAAGTAACATTAGAATACACACGAGAAATGTAGCGAAAAATGTTTAATATTCATAGCTAAAGTAATAGCAGAGCGAAACTGTATGCAGCATGTTGAAAAAAAAAAAAAAAAAAAAAAAAAAAAAAAAAAAAAAAAAAAAAAAAAAAAAAAAAAAAAAAAAAAAAAAAAAAAAAAAAAAAAAAAAAAAAAAAAAAAAAAAAAAAAAAAAAAAAAAAAAAAAAAGGAATAAGTATGAAACGAATTTCAAGTATTTGTCACGAGGAAACATGAGATACTAGATCTAAAGAACACAGACCAAATAATAAGAAAGCTGAACAATTTTTAAACAATAACATACATTTATGAACTTCCACAATTGCAAGACAGTAATCTTAATGTATAAAATGAAGTGTCCTGACTGACACGTTCACTCACTCATCAAGGCACAGCCCAAACCGCTGGACCTAGAACCATGAAATTTTGAGGGAAGCTTCCACTTGCCCCGTAGACACCAACTAAAATTTTTTTTTTCAAAATTCTGTAGTGAAAAGGGGTGAAATGTGTTTTAAAAGAATCCTTGATATCTTATTAACCGGAAATGCTATAATACATTTTTTAACTTCATAATATTGCACAAGGAAATGCATATTCGCAAATTTTTCGATTTTGCGAAATTCGAAAATTAAGGGGGTGAAAAGACGTAAAATTTGTTTTTCTTTAATCCGTGATTTCTCCTAAATCATTTCAGATAGTGAGGTGAATTTTAAAAAAAATGATGTTTACGTAAATATCTAAAAAGAATTTTTTTCAATTTTTCGAAATTCGTTCTTGAAAGCTCATAAAAAAATATAACGTGTATTTAATAAACCCACTTATCTCCTAAACCAGTGGAAATATTGAAATGGTTTTTGCTTTAAAATAAATCTTACGTAAATATAAAAAAAAGTAGTTTCAGGATTTTTTAAAATTCGTCCTTAAAAGCAGTTAAAAAATTAAAATGTGATTTCAAATAATTATCTGTACCGCTTATACCCGTTGAGATATCGAGATGATTTTTTGATAAGAATGAAGCCTATGTAAATATCTATAAATCAAATTCAGGTTTTTATGTAATTCGATAATTAAGTAGGTGAAAAGCAGTAAAATGTTACAGTCTCCCGAAAAAAGAGAATGGTCACGGAGAAATAATTCAACAGTCGTTTCCATAGAAAAAATAAGGTCCTTTCTTTTTGCCAACCTACTCATAAATAAAACCTCTTTGGACTGTAGCCTGTACATACGAAAAATTATCACCAAATATTGTACAAGGACAATATAGGTAACTCATAAGAAAAACACGAGACGTTTTATTTGGTTGCAACACACGCCGACAGGAGCGCTGTTCCTTCTGCAGTAGCACATTGCTCTATGGGTAGTTCAAGGTTTATTATATTCTTCTATGACCCTAATTATGTTATGTATAAATTGCAATGTTATCGTGATTTTAGAATATGGACATACTATTCTTTTTGCCAACCTACTCATAAATAAAACCTCTTTGGACTCATACGAAAGAATTATGATGGCATGCCTTTAACATTCACTCAGGTATTGTATAAAGTTTGTGGTGTGGAAAGGGTGGGGTTACGGGTTCGTATCCCGAGCAAGACTTTGCGATGGGAATTACTATGACATCATACCAGCATATTGCGCGCGCTCTTTACACTGAAATAAGACAGTTTAATTATAGTTCACTGTTATTGAGTACGCTAGCTGTTAAATGCCTTCATCACATATTTTATCCAGAGTTACTGTTTACATTATGTAATTTCACGCGGGCAACGCCGCAGCCGGCCGGCTAGTATTATAGTAAACGGTTAATGAAGTGTTATAAAATACATGTGCTAATCTTTTAATTTTTCCTTGGATAGATAACTGAAGCTACTAGATATTTTCAAGCGATAATATCGTCCCGTTCACTGTACATATCGGGTATGTTGCGAGATCAACGTCGGTTAAGGTACACTGGGGGTATATTTTAACATGTAGTTTTCCACTACCTTCTTGGAATATGAACAATAAGTACCTTAAGAGAAATAATTACGCCTGCTGGGATAGACTTGTAACATATATCACTTCACACATACTTACGCAAACTACTGTTTTAAAATTTCTTTGCAGCCTGATATACAGTGTCAACTCAACTGCCTCGGTTCCACGCCGAAAAAAAATTGATAAATTTCAGTATATTATACGTTATAAAACATTAATATGGTATCATGAATGACACACAGCACCTAAATTGAATATTGAGAGAGCAATATGCTCTTGAAAAATTAAATTTGAAACAGTGTTTTCTGAAAAACTGAAATAATGTGAGATAAAAGGACAAAACCTAAAACTTGAACGAGATCTGTAGCCTAATCCCACAGAAAATGCTTCTTAAAACCTTCCGTCGTTCTGAAAATAACAGGCGTGACCATTCTATCGCATACAACTTTCACTGCATCTTAAAAGTGAAACGTTTGAAGAAGGTTTTATTGTGCTGAGACTTGTAACAAATACGCTGTCTTGTTCGAACACGCTCAGGTGAACCGTTCGCCAGAAATCTGGAAACAAAAAAGGAACCCGCCTTACAGATAAGCAACCAACAAAACTTGAATCATGTGGCTATGGTAAAAGAAGGACAATGTTTACATTTAACAGTCAAAATACATGACTATGTACACTGTGCTTTGCACGTTTCAATTACAGTGTATGATATCAGTGTTCATCATGTAGTTAAAGGGGTAGTTGGTAGGGTCATATGGCCGATCCGAGGACAAGAGGGTTCAGGGTGTGGAGCCATGGAGCCGCGTCCACCATCTTCAAATACATCACCATCTCCATCTTGGATTATGTCATCACCGCCATATTGTTTCTGGTCGTCATCTGGTTTCTGGTCACCATTTTGAATTATGTCATTACTAGCCACAATCTTGGATTTTCATTTTCCCCAGCTCTCTCATACCAATCGTAATGTTTTCCTGCTCTCTCATTCTACCTAATCTTCTGTTGAAGACATCCATCTTGGTCGCCATTTTGGTACACCATATCCGCCATCTTGGTATGTCAAATCCACCATCTTGTTTTTCTTTTCTCCTGCTCTCTCATTCATCAGCTCCTCAGCTATAACCCTCATCTCCCATTCCTCCTGCTCTCTCATTCATCAGCTCCCCAGCTACAAACCTCATCTTTCATTCCACCTCCTACCCTCCCCCACCCTCCCTTAACACCCCACCCACCAGAATTTTCTTGTTTCCCATTCTACATCTCCTTGGGGTGTCGTAGTCGGTCGCCATATTTGTTTCCTATTTACTCACTTGATTCGACACCACCGAACTGCGTGAGTGTTTAAGAACGACATGTAATGTACCATAGACAGGACTCTCACCCCAATCATCAATATTATTTTATTTTTTTATGCATGCCTCCAGGCAGTGAGATAGACAACTCTTCACAGGTATGATACTTCGTTGCTGTATCACCACCATCATGATATTCAATCATAATTATACAGTTTACGATTGGAACAGAAATCTAACGATTCCCACAAACAAACATGAATATACTTACAGGTTTTCCGATTTTCAAAAAATTCGTCCACCTCTTCTGCAACGTCTCGTTTGTTTGGAAATTGTGCATAGGAATGTCATTACCAGAACGGTTTCGACACTCAGGTACAGAAATAAAATAAAATAAATAAATAAAATACATGCGTGAAATTAGAAAATTCATGAAATTAAAAACTCCTAAACACCATGTAGCTTTACGGCCATAACATTGTTTATGCCTGTTAACATAGTACAATATCCCATCACTTTGCGTAAATCCGCTAATGGTGTATGCGTATATTCATCATGATAGTTCATTGAGTTAGTTACATCGAATTGCACAAAACGCTGAATAGGGATGTTAATTGCTGAGTATTAACTTCAGATCACAGCGTCGCAGCAGGGACCACTGGTCCTTCACAAAGATATATGTTATCCGGCGGATTGAGACAAATACAATAGTGACGCTCGCTATCAGGTTCTCTTTACTGTCAACGGGTGTGAAAGTAAATGTATTAAAATACATGACGTCTTTGAAATTTCACATAAAAATTGTTTGTATCAAAAAATTCTTGAATGATCCTAATTTTAAGCATGCCTTTGAGTACCAATGTAAAAAAAAATACGTGAAATAACAAAGGTATCATTCTGTATCTGCACCAATCGCGACTCCTATCTAGTGCTGACATCGTCATTTTACGGCTTAGTGTTAAATGTGAATGTATAGGCTATTTACACACCTTTTTTCCCAATCGAAAAGAAACGCAAGATTTTTTTTTCCAATTTCATATCGCTTGAAATCTCTACTGAAGGTTTGTAACCGCTTATTTGATTCATTATGTATACTGTTTCACCCTTTAAAAAGGTTCTCTATTCCAATTGGTTCTCGGGATGAACATAAGGGTGGCGTGCTAAGACTGGAGGCTACTACTGTCTCCACCACTCAACTGTGTCTTCTAAATACTACGACCAGGTATTAAAGACAATTATCAGACTCCACAACATTGACCAGAAGGGGCTTTAATTTACATTGACAGTGTACAGTACAGCTTTACAATTGGCGTCGTGCAATCTTGGCTTAAGGGTTGAATGCAGGGGAGCTTATACAGACGTATATTGGAACCCAGTTCCAAGCGGCTTACCACTGTGTATTGGCGCCGTCGACACCCTGACGTTATCGCACGTGAGCACTGTCGTGACCTTCCCGGGTCACGAGCTCAGTCCCAGACGTCCGGTCCTCGGACGATGGAGTAGGTCAGCAGAGGGACGGCGTCCTAGCCGACCTGGAGGTGCCCCAGCAGACGATCCGATGAACTACCTCGATGGCCCTGCCCCCTCGTTATATACGTCAGCCTGCTTTCAATAGTGAGGATAACCTTCAAAGTGTTGTCATAACACAGCTCCGCGCTTGTAGTTCCCCTGCTTGGTGAGCGCTATGGTGGTATCCGTAACAATACGCTTCAATAACGTGTTTGCTTATCTTGGTGAGGTCCACGTTGCTATAGCGTCTCTCACCGAGCGAGGTGGTGCAACGGTAACACGCACGACTCGAGTCCGGGAGGTCACGCGTTCGATACCCAGCTCCGGCCGTCCTAATTTCGGTTTTGCATTGCTTCCCGAAATGCTGGGATGGTTGCTTAACGAAGACTATGGCCGACTCCTCTTCCAGCTCCTATCATTGTACTAAGCTGTGTGCCACAGTCTCTAACGACCTCGCTGTCGAAAAGACTTAAAGCACAATTACCTTATCTTACCTTACCTCGTCACTCAGGCATGCAGCACCCTACCAGCATGGTTGTATTGTTGCATTGGGACAAGGAATCAGCAACAAACCACTGTGTTTTTTATGTAATAACTCTGCCTCATGGGAGACACGGGACTATAGGGCAGGGGTGGGACTGCCGTGGTTCGCCAGTGTATGCAGGAATGATGGTGAAGGGGGAAACAACAACTCCCAGTCCTGAACTTGGGGGATGTTTGATTGAATTTCAACTCTACCGCTGGGAATTGAACCCGGAACCCTTGGAGCACGGGCCAGAGCTCTGACCATTGAGCCAAGCGGTTGGACCCACAATATTTACGACTGTTAAATACCACGACCTTTGCGCGAGCTCTGTAAAGGTCATCAGGGACTCACTCTGTGGTCGATATTGCTGAAATGCGTAAGTTAAAATAGAGACGCGAACACTTCGCTCGCAGGTTTTCAATTTTCGCTGAAACGAACTGTGTGTTTTCCTATTCCACTCTCCCTCTTTTACACTGCGGCGTGGGAGAAAAAAACAACACTCTGAAATTCAGTGAGTGTATCAATATTTATTTTTGATGTCGACCCACGTAGTCACTGTTTGGGGCATTTTCTACGAAACGGAAAGTCGTAAACTAAAGTATCGATCCAATTATGTGTTTTTCTAGCGAATTTTAAAATATTAGGTAGTAAATTGAAGCCGTGTTTGGAAAAAGTAAGTATAGAGCTGAGCAGTCGACATCACTCGTTGGCTCGCAATGTTTTCGTAAGTCCTCTTTAAACACGTTGCTTTCAGGAAGCTCTAGGTTCATGATGAGAGAGCTGATAAGCTTATATCGTGTTGAATTATTCCGTAGAACTTTCTTGTATTGACTGTTTCTTGAAGGGAATATAGCAGAAGTACAAGTACACCAGTTTTAACACCTTTCTCGCTTACAAGCTACTTGTAATAATACAAGAGCAACTAAGCTGTCTGTATAAATATCTCTCAGTTTTATGAACAGAAAATTGTCGAGAAGAAATAGGGCTACCAGTAAAATTTTTTCTCTGTCAATCGAATGCAATGTTTTGCTGAGTTTTACGTTTGCAGTGTTGGTATGGAACGACGGAAGCTAAACACATTGAAATAATGAAATTTTCTGGAACGTTCTGGAGCATTCTGCAGCTTCTCAGTGGATTGTGGGCTTATACTAACCCAGTATTATGAATCAAATGTTTATTTTGTAGGTTAATAAATGTTTATATATAAATATATATATATATATATATATATATATATATATATATATAGATCAAGTTTAGTGGTTTGGAGATTTGAAGACAAGTGACTTTTCCGGAAATGTGTAGTTGTAAACGGTGTGATCAAGTATATCTGTCACTCTCTTATAAATGAACAACAAGTTAAATACAAGTTTACTTTTGCGACCGTTCGACCTTCACGTAACTCGACCTCATATTCTTGCACCGTTTCAACTATCCAGACATATGGTCAAGTGGCGCAACGTTGACATGTTGAGTTAACATTCGTAATGATAGGGACGTGTCTAAGCTTTCCATTGCCCGCGGCAAGAGTTGTGACTTGCGCCTCACCCTCTTTCCATTCATTCTTCAGTAAACATTTTCGGAACCCTTGCCGCCCCCCTCTAACCCGGCACCCGTGGCAGGCTGCTGCCTCCTCCCCCTACCAGCCTAAACCTCTATATCCGCGATTGCGGAGGGATGCGGGTTCAGTTCCTGGCTGAGGCAATCCTGATTTCGACTTTGCAAGGTTTACCTAAAACGCTACAGTCGAATACTGGGTTGGTTCCGTAACAAAAGTGATCGTCGATTACTCTCCCAGTTTCTCTCTTTGTTAGATACATTATCGCGTTATTTTCTGCCAGTAGGCTAGACTCTAAGCGACTAGGCATGTTCGACGTCAGTTATTGGCCGATAAAGTCATGCTCTGCCACGGAAGACGCATGTGGCCAGTAATGAAAAGTAGAGATGATAGTATATCGCTAACATTTTTTTGTGCCAACATACCCTTGAAAACACTGTAGTTTCTAGTGACATGTACGATTGGGTGATATACGTCTGACACTCCGTAGCTGTCTGCAGACCAATAAAAGCCATAAAATATTACAATAGCGGGATTCTTATTGGTTCTGTCAAATAGGGTAATATATCCAAGTACGAACTAAAGTCAGTACTCTTCTGGTAAGCTGAACGTGTGTTGAAACCGAGCAAACAGTCAAGTTTTCCCGCGGTAAACCATCATCTCTGACGATAAGTTCTACGGTAAAGTTACCAGTGGCCAACGGATTCACGGATTATGCTTAAGTACACGTGTAAGGACAGCAATGCCTGATATGTCACAAAATAATAAGGTGAATTTTGTAGGTCCCTAGTCATTTTGCAAAGTTCCGTGTCACCGTCCCTAATGACATTGTCCATTGCTAAGCCCAGACCTAACATGTCTTTAACCGTCGAGAACAATCACCAACTACAGCGATTCGATTTTCGAGAGGATCTCTACAGACTTTCGCACGAGAGAGACGTGACGAATGTTGCTATAGTAGGCGGCTTTTCTCGACATTCTTCCTATTCATCCACCCTTGCAGTTCACCGCTGCTCCATACTCATCTCATATCAGCCTCACCAGCCCAAGATCTCGATGTACAGCTAGTCAATAGAAGCAATCCCTTATGGAGATTATGGTTATGTTGCATAATAGTCTGATATTGCGGCATTGCTAACATCGCTGCATATGTAATACCCTGAAGACGATATAACGTGTATTGAAATATGCACTATATCGCGTAATACAAAAACCACAACTTTCCGTAATTTCAAATTGGTAGAACATAGTCTATTCGCAATCTCCGAATTTTCCCACTGACCGAAACGTTTTAGGGAGGTTGTAATGTGTACAACGTGTTTTGGACACGTATTTTGATCACCAAGTATATAGAAGTACTACTTGGTCTGCGCATTGCGAAATGCGCAGTGCCAGAATCAATGTTATTCTTCGCATTTTGGGTACAACAAGTTATCCACAATGTATAGTGGGTATGTCACGGGTCCAGTGATCGGAAGGAGGCCTTCGTAGCGTAATATAGGTTAGGCGCCGGTCTATGGTGAAAGAGGTCCTGTGTTAGAAACTTGGCTCGGGTATGGATGTTGTGTTTTCCCTTTACCCCACTTCCCCCCTCATCTGCTCTTAAGGGGTATTGATCCCTACCACCTTGGATTTATCAGTTTCTTCTCGATAACTTCTGTTCCAGTCAAAGTATCAACATTTTTGTCACGACAAATATTGGACACAAACTTAATCGATTTTCTGTAACTGCTGAAACCATAATATGTTCATTAATTTGCAACGGGAAACAGCTGAAAAGGAAAAATTTCTTTATTTGCGGGAGCGACTACAGAGGCCGCAACATTAACAGAAACAATGTCATATGGATTCCAAAAAGTGAATGAAACAATAAACTATGCTTTGTCAGCGTGAAAAAAAGTAAAACAATGTGTCTATTCCCTGATTTATAAGAAAAACCGTAAAACCGATCTGAGAGGGATAAATTCCCCTTAATACATCGTTGTTAAAGTGCCGTGCAACCATCCCACCTCACCTGTGAACGTAATATGTACCCAGAACGAGTTATGGACATTACGACATACACACAACTAGTTTCGGGTAAACATTTTGGTCAGAGGGCAATTCGGGGATTGCGAGTAACATATACACTATTATAGTTACATCTTCGCACTGTGTCTTTACTGCCCCTACTCGAGTTTTTTTTATTGCCGTACAATATCCGATAAACCGACGTATCGCAGGCGCGACTTAAACATATCAGCTGGAAGGAGGTGGAGTCCAACGATGTGCAACAGTAAGAAGAATTGTCATGATGGAGAGAGAAGACGTAAGCTCCTCAACACCACACCACGCTACAATAACTTCTACCTACCACAAAACTCTCATCAGGAATAAAGATCTCAGATCTGACGAGTATATAACTGATTCACTGAGTAATTTACAACAGTAACGTTCACGTTTAATTACTCACGTTATGCTATTACATGTTCGTTTAGAAATGCAACATTTATATGGGAAACGATGGTGATAAAAGAACTGCCGAAATCTTAACAGACATCACTAAAGGGAAATGTACTCTGTTTTGAAAGTGACTGCTAGGCAATTTCTGACTAACATCACCGTAATATAGCATTTTATTTGCAATATACTATTGCATGCACAATATACATGAGCCAGGGCGGCAGCACTGAAAGTTATAACTTCTGGTAATAAAAGCGCATTTATATTTTTCAGACCCGAGATATATTAAATCAATTTTAATTTTTTAAAATTTCTTGCATGCCATGAACATTTTGAGTACGTTTTTAACTTCGTAAAATAACACAATATTTTAGCTACGTTGGAGCTAAATGCATATGTTGAACACTCACCCATGTACTTTACGTAGATGTAATTTGAACGCACTATTATACCTTAATTACTGCATTGAAGCTGAAATTCTATACACTACACATTAATATGCACTACGTAGTTTACCGTTAACTTAAACCGCGATAAATTTTAATGAAGGAACAGTTTGACAAAATGTCGACCATATGTGCACACACTAGGTCACTTCCTAAGACAAAAATTCTAACGAAACAAGGATAAAATATTACTCGTGACTCGTGACTAACAGTGAAGCTAATTTAACTGCGAAATTCATCAATCTGTTCGAAGTAAAAACAAATAAACATACTAAAGGGAAACATGTGTTTCACACACCAAGGCCGTGGCTTCAAAGCTGGGCGAGTCCTCTGTCCTTCCAATTATATCTTCCTATACTCTCTCCTTTATCTAGTTTCACCTGAGTTGATACTACTGAGATTTTGAATAAAATAATTTAGGTTATAATCTCTTGCTATCATTTCAAATTAGCCATAGTTAAACTCGTGCCCCCTTGCGTTACGCTGTGAATCCGAATGGTGAGCGAAGACAGATTTGTTACAAAATGGAAACCCAGAAACTTTGCTGTAAGGTAAAATTCCTGATGGAGTTTATTAATCAAATCAAAAACGTTTGGTATATTGTTTGTTTTCCTTTGAAAATTGTTTTCATACGTAGAATATCCCAGCTTCCGTAAGAGTTTTGTAATAATCTCAATGGAAAGTGTTGTGGCATGCTAGCCAGAAACTATCGAATGCGATCCTGTATTTACAGACACCGGAAATTCGGGAAAACAATCGAAGTCGTCACAGTCTCCAAAAAAAACTGTAACATCTTTATCGTGCATGCAATTTGTGACACGCGTGAACAGTTTTGGGACGATTCACACACGCTCTCTGTTATACACAGTAGGGTTGAAGCCTAACAAATATTCAACATTTCCCGCGATTTTTTGTGTGGACCCTATAACATTTAAGGTTTGGGTTCAATGCTACAAAATGAATGTCGTGCGCATACAGCACATGTATTAATGCAAGGGTCACAAATGTGTTACAAAGAATGTCACAAAGGTTATTGACAGACGCATTTCAGTCGATTAATACTTTCCAGTTACCTTACGAAGTTATCGCCACTTCAGTCTGTTCACTGTTTATAATGCACTTTTATAACCTTGCTTAGTTTGTTATTTCAGTGCGATTGTATCAATCAGACTCTCGTAGTTGGGATATGGAAAACGATTCCTTTAATGAACATTCCCGAAGTTTACATTCTCCGTCGGACAACTTACACAGCAAAAACAATGAAATAGCAAAATGAATTTATGCACACATACTTATACTTGTCGTTGCCTAATAAATAGTTTCATGTACTATGTTGATAAGTTAAATGTAATAACTAAAAATAATTTTATGGACGTTGCAATTCTGAGAACTATATCGTCACCATTCATTGTAGATCCGCAATTACAGTTTGTATGTCGATTTCCTACGGGCTGATGAAGTGAGTGAGTGCGAGGGATTGGTCAGTACTTAACATTAATGTCTTTAGCGCTGCTGAGGGATGACATGAGGTATGGAGCAGCGCCGGAATGAGAGAGCTGGAGATACGGGAGATCCCCGTGAAAGAGACGACAGCCACCCAATAACATTAAATCATGTCTAAAACATATTAAAACTACATTTTGTAACACTGGTAGAGTCTTGTGTCGTTCCCCACCTCTTGCAGCAAGAAATTGTAAATCAAGCCACCATCCCCCAAATTAACTAATTAATAATTTAGTAAAATAATTTATTTATTTATTTACCCTACCCACCCTCCTGTGAAGTCGCATGTAAATTAGTGAACATAATATCACAATGCTACAATGTATTAATCAAAAGTCACACGCTTAACTTAAAATAATTTTAAATGATAATTGAATTTAATTTAGAAAATAATTATTCCCTAAATCATTAAACACATAAAATTATTTAGATTAGTATGCCTCGTGGTTAACATTTTAATAAACGAATAGTACTACACATCTAAACATACTTTTTTATAATTTTATCAATTTTATATAATTATGTAATAACGTAGTTTATTTGTTCTAAAACCTCTGTGTGCATCGTAAATTACTTAACTTGGATGAAATAATGAGGATATTGTTTCACACAACCCTATACTACAACCATAACTGGTTTTATGCACTATATTGAAATAATATATAATTTAGTTAAACGCAATACTAATTAGATAAGTAGAACAGTTTGTTGCTCCCGAGAGCACATACATTCAGCTATTTTATTCATAGAGTTTTGATATTTCATAGATTTTAATATTCAAGTAGAAGATTTTACAGTAGTTTTTTTCCGTCTTACGATAGACAGCCATAGTTCTTGAACGTTCCTTGAACGTGCGCGAAGCACACTTACAAGGAATTCGCAGCGTGTGCACTGAACACATAGCAAGGCGGCGCGACGCACCCAGACGGTATCAAGTCCCGTCCATGCTCCAGAACAGCCATTATAGTTTCATTAGAATACTGTTCATTTCATTACTCTTTCACTTTCACTTTCCCAAGAGAGATGAGGCAACACGAACACTCAGTATGAGAGTCGTTATGTTCATTCAGAACTGTGGTCCAGGACTTAGCCAATCTTGAGGCAGCAGACGTAAAACACCTGTTACAGCAGCAGGAACGTATGTACATGACGTGTGAAAGAGCTGTGAGGTAGGAGGCTTTACAATAGTGTGAGTTCTCACCATTAGGAGGTCCCTTCTCTTTTTCTTCATTTTTCCTCAATTTGCGCGTCAGGCGTGCAAATTTTGATCTCTGCGGATTAGGCCGCATAGAGGGACCGCCCTTCTGTCCTACTGGCCTGAACAGGCAGTTGGAACAATTTTGGTCTTTCAGCTGTGCGTCCATGGATGCGACACAGTTGATCTTTGGGCAGTTGTACCTGACTACGACTAGCCTCCGATCCCCTATGGTGAGCTAGAGAGCCGATATTTCCCTTGTGCTCGTCTTGTGATTTCTCTTGACTGTATAGTATTATTTCTGTAATTTTCTCTTACTACTTCTTTACTGAACGTTTCAGATATGAGCTAATGTCATAATATTGTTAAATAACTTACTCTTTATACATCACAGCATACTTATTATATATTATAAATAGACGATAGTAATTAAAATAATTCATTTTAAATAAAACACATGCGCACGCATAGTAGGCTAATTTAACATTTTAAATAGTGCAAGCAGTATTGATATCCGCGTTACTTACAGTAAAATTAATTATTATAAACGGCACAGATATATATATATATATATATATATATATATATATATATATATATATATATTCCCTTGGAGCAGACCAATTTCGGACGTTAAGTTAGAAATTTTGTGACATAATAAGAAGGGAGAGTTTTTATGTACCTAATAAATATAATAAATAAAATCGATATCTGTAATAATTGAATTAATGACTGTCGTTTTTCTTTAAAAAAAATTTCAAAAAATCTTAGTACATGAAAAAAAGACTAGAAGTTTAAGTTGCAGGTCACCAGAAACTACAACCAGGCCAGATACAGATCGACGCCAATAGAACATTGAACTATATTCATCCGACAAAAGCCGACGAAGACAATGCAGCGCTGCCAACATTGACTGAGCCAGCAGCCATTACCTACCACAACATTCTGCTAGCTTCTAACCGCTCACACCAGGTTTTCTTCACTCCATGTTGTCATTCTCAGTTTCCAGGTAACACCAGCAGTCTATACTTTCATACACTTACACATCACGGTCGACTGTTACCCAAAAACAATTACATACACAACACAATACAAACATCGCACATATTTTTCTTCGGTAATTTTTCAATCTTCTGTAACAACAGTACATTAGACAAGTTAGAGAAAAAAAATATTCTACACAAGAAATTATATTTATAGTAAAATGCCAGGTATATAATGAATTATTTATGCATTTGTTTGCAATTAAATATTAATATTCACACGTCAGTTCACATAAAAAAAATGTTTAATCAGTAATTAAAAAGTATATTAATTCAGTTAAAAATGAATCTTTTTTTACTTAATACTTGTACTTCAGCATTTGTTTTTGTCAATGTAATTTTAAAAGCCATTATTAAATAAATTCGAGAGTAAAAAATATTTATTAGATAAAAAAAGGCCTCGACAGACGTAATGAACAAACGACAGAGAAATATTAGTAAATTTTTATGAATTTTTGTTAAAAACAATTGTGAAACGTAAAATAAAAAAAAAATCATTTTGTAAAATTAAAACTATGCACTTTGCTTAGAAAACGTAGCTATCATATTTTAAAAAAATGTATATTACAATTCGCTTTAAAAAATTATTAAAATGAAAGTATTTTACACAGAGAGCAATAGTATCTGGTAGTCAAGTAGTATCATTAAAAATTTTGTAAATGCGATGTAGGCATACCAGTTTAATGTCATCACATATTTTTCAAATACAAAATTAGTTATATTACGTAATTTAGTGTTAAATCAGTCTAAGTTCCTTGTAATCCTATCCCTTTGATTGAAATTTAGGAGGAAACGTGTACCAATTCAATTTTTTCTTAGATAAATGATTTTTACACATTCATTACAGTAATAATTTAATGTACTCCTAAATTTCAAACTAGTCTGTCTTCATACACACCCTAAAACCTTGCCATGACCATTAGAAATAGCTGATACACCGATCTGTAAATTTAGATTGTAGTAAATTGTGATAATCTTGCTAAGTTTTCAGCAAAATTTAATACTATTTGTGCGAGGGAAGCGTAAATTAATTTAAATTTTTTCTTTACTAGTTTAACGTTATTTGTATGTAATTAAATGTCTCTTTATTTATTAAATAAACGAAATGTTACTAGCCATACTAGTTAGACCCACCAATAAATGACAATTCAGATCAATTACCGTCAAGAAAAGGCTGCGCGTATATCGTGAAACCTACACTCGTAGTAGTCTGCCGCGTTCGCGAAAGAAGATATGCACGTCATAGCTATAACTCAAGGCCACGCACCAAACTTTAAACTCCAGCAAAACAACGCAGCTCGGCGTTGACCGAATGCAAACAGAAGAATTACAAGAGACGTAGGCAGATCCTTTACCTTTAGCTGTCCGTCTGCCTTAGAGTTTCCTTTACTACATTTTTCCTTTCCGTCTGAAGAAGCCACCGTATCCCATATCATACCGCCTCAACACTGCAAGAGCACCTACTGAACCATCAACAGGATGGTTGCTATTTCAAAATTCGACCAACCCCTATGACACGGGGACGTATCATTGTGAAAACTTCGTGGGTAATGTTACGATTACCAAGAGGGCTAGCGACGACGACAGTGCAATCAGGTCAGGGGTTGCACAAGACGAGGGCCTCAGCGATTCTCCCCACCTGCACTCAAGTGTAGTAATACAATGCAAAGTATTGGGGGAATCACGGTCTGTCTTCTTCCAGCATTCTAGCCGTCAACAGCTCACCAGGATGGTCCTGGGTCAAGACCCACGACGTGCCGCCGTCTGTCGATAGCTGACACATCATATTTTACGGTGATGACTAAGGTCTCTAAAGGGTCACCGATCATAGAGTAGAAAATTAACGTAATTATCTAACAGCCGCTCCTCTCCTATCTAAATAATATAGTATAACCTTGTAGTGTTCTGTAACTTAATTACGTAGAGTAAATCCACCGTAATTATGTTAATATATATTTCATTTAACTGTAACCCTCGCCCTTTACTAAACAGCTTAACTAGTTTCAGTATGAAGTGCTTACCTCTGATTACAGCCACCCAACCAATTTAACGTTGCGTAAATCGACTTAAAATATTTTTTTGTAACATCTCGTACTGTTAACTCAAAGTAAGGTTAATTCTACTGCAGGTTGGAGAGATTAATGTTGAAAGTTTGTCACAGGGACAATTTCTGCCGCTTGTTTGCTGGTATCGTCTAGAGGTGTAAACATGCCAATCACAGAGCTTTTTTAAGTCACACGAAGTTAATGATTAGACAGAAAAAGGTTTTGGACTTTTACTTTAAATTAAAATTAAATTAATTTTCTCTTTGCAATGCTTAATTACTCTATGGTTTCGCATTTTATTAGGCGCAGCTAGCGGCAGAATATTTCTCTGTACTAAATTCTCCCATAAGAAAACACATTTTCTTTCCAACCCGTAGTATATTTAACTTTACTCAAAGAAACCGAGCGAAGTGAAGAAGTGGTGGAAAACTCGCCTCGTATTCGGCAGTGTTGCCAAATGAGACAGATGGTGAAGTCGTAACTGTGGTATAGGGATAAGGATTTGTACGAACAATGATAAAAAATACTTTTGGAATAGTACACTTAGTCTGATACGTTCGGCAACGCTATACCCGAGTTTGATTACAGGTCCGGGCGTCCTTATTTCGATTTTCCAGGATTTTTCAAAATAACCAGAAGAATGCTAGTATTGGTCCTTAAGGGTGTTCAAGTGCGGTAAAATAATAATTTTATATTTATATGAAATAATAGTAGTTTTGTAGACGATACTTGGGAGTACAGTTTTCTCTTGCGAAACAATTTTTACTCGCATAGTTTTCTCATAACGGTGCGTCAAAGTCAAAATTGGCATGTTCTGCTGCCATGCAAATAGTGAAAACCAATTGACTTACGTGAGAGGAATAATTTACAGTGTTATAACATGCCATGGAATACGTAATAAAACATTATTAAAAAATTCCGTGAACTATTTTTGTATTTTAAAAAAATGGTGAATGTTCAACTTTTTCCTTGCACTTTTTCGATTTATTTTTAAATTAAAAATATTATGTCATAGTCTGTTAAATACTTTAATGAATAGCTCATGGTATGTAATATCGCAATGAATTATTTTGTTCATGTAGGTCAGTTGGTTTTCTCTATTTGCATGGCAGCAGAACAAGCAAATTTTGACTTTGTCGTACCGTTATGAGAAAACTATGGAAGCTAAAACTGTTCAGTAAGAGGAAACTGTACTCACAAGTATCAACTATAAAACTAACACTATTTCATAAAGATATAAAATTATGATTTTATCGCACTTGAACACCCCTAAGTCCCCGCTAGGTATTTTGTTTTCACATTGGTGCAAAGACTCAAAACTTTTTGAACGGAATGATTTGAATAAATTCAAAACTAAGAACAGTCAAACGACGCACTATTCTACGTAGGCGTTTTGCACAATAATGCCCCGTTCTTCCGCAAAAAAAAAAAAAAAATAATAATAATTAATAGATAATATGTTGTGTTTGATCTGTTTACTTTCGTATAAAAATTGGCGATACTTTGGGTGCAAAAATTTAAATACTATGATATTTTATGCTGCTAAATATTAGTTACAATTCAAGATATATTTATGACAAAAAAATGTATGCATTCCTCGAAATGAAAAACAGGTTTCTTTAAAAAATAATAGATGAAATCAGTGTAAAACTATCGGGCATTGACTTAAAACAGATCTTGGCCGATTCTCTTCCTCCTTTCAGGGCGTATCTCCACCAAGGTTATAATGCTAACCGCTAATGTCTTAGGTACGAAATTCAATGTCAAATATTGTTCATTCAAACAATTATTAGCTAAAAAATACCTGTGAAAAACATGTTAATTTTAGTTTTTTTTTTTTTTACTAGAAGAAAATAACTCACTGTGCTTAACTTGCCTGCGTGCCGCACGATAAGTTGAACTATCAATATATACACAATTTTGTAAACGGCACACAATATCGTGTCTTAAGTTTCTTGTAATTATTAAAAATAAGTAGGTTTCCTTTTGTTGTTTTATTCGAAACAAATGTACAGTGGTAAGTGCAATATTATCAATGCCCTTTGTATAAAAATTTTGTTTTTACAATGTTGAACTTCCTGTGCAGCCATCTCGCCACAAGGGAGTCAAGTTTTGGCATTTTCCCGTCAGCGAGAACTCTGGCCCAGACTGAGAGGATCGATAACAGATTCCATTAATTTCTGCAGCGGTGCTGACAGTTACTCCTGTGAAGGCCGCAGATTGCTCTCCGCGGCCGGCAGAAAACACCCGTCCTCCCGTCCAAAACATCGGCTCTTGATTTATTGACGTCCGCCCAATATCTCCCCGTCAGCCCGGCTGTTTGCTCCCGGCCTCGTCGCGGGGAAACACGGGGAAGAAGGTTGCACGCATTGTTGACGTGCGCGCCATGTGAAATGACCCGCGAGGCTTCAAGAATGCGGTGAAATTGTGTTCGTCGAAGTAGCAGGACGAGTTGTTAAATGACCTCAAGATAAATGTGAGGCTCTTACTTCTAGGTCCTCCTGTACACAGTCTTCCGCGACTTAGACTAGACTGTGTTCCAAATACTCAATCGGCTCTTAAGAGGACGTGGTACATAATTCAACGCTGAAAGTATTCATCTATAACTGTAGGTTTATTGGAGCTAATTTGCGAAAATTAAACAATAGCAATCCTAAACAATAGTTTTAGCCAACGTTTTAAACAAAATTGTTTCCAGTGTTACGAACTTCTGAGGCACAATCTCTGACGCCAGAACCTTCTGCATTTTAACTGCGGTGCAAGAGATCACGTGTAACGAATTAATAATTCTGGATAAATATTTACTCTTAAAGTTAGCAAATACCATTATCTAGGATTGTCATAGAGTATTTTATCCATATTGGCTTCGAAAAAGCGTAGAAATCAATTTACGTTTTCAGCGTTTATTTATCTACCACGCACTCTTAAAGGAGACCAGTACCCGCCATTTTTGAGTAATGGAACTTAAACTGTAAACAATTTTAGGAAAATATACTCTCCATGTAATGGAAACTAATTACCTCTTCATGAAAGGGAAAATTACTCCACACCTGTAAAGGAAAGTTGCACAACTGGAACATACTGGCGCAGGCCCTCTACGGCAATTTTACATAGCGCGTAAGTGAAATTTTGTAGTCGTTTTTTAGACTAATAGACTACCGAATGGAAATTTTCACACACGTTCGGAAACCAAGTTTCCCTCATACGGTTGGGGAATATTACCGTACACTTGATGAGTAAAATTACAAAAATTTTTACAGTGTACGTTTTTAATTTGGCTTACAAATGTTCAATAATATTTTATGCTTCTTCAAGGCAGAGGGGATAGTTTCTCACATTGTATACAGGTGGCATTGCTTGACCATCCTTGGGAAAAAAATTACTATTTTCCTCCGGAAGGATACTGGTCAAAAACTAAGAAAGGTAGTGTAGGCCTATGTGTGACAGTTTCTCAACGGGAAATTTCATTAACTCTCTTTGCATGGAACTTAACAGCGAAAATAGAAGAATTCAAGGACGACAGGTCTGATCACTATTAACATCTCATTGTTAAGGCTCGGTTTCAATCGCCATTTTGAATTTTATTACTTTTTCGCTTGTTTGGAATTCTGAGAAGAAAAATGTTAAATCCGCTACTATACCGCAAATTCTATACACTTAGCGTTACAGTAAAATATTAGCAATTGAGTCTACAGTTAGGTCGCAATTTGTCGGGCAAATTATGAATATTAAAAATGTTGCCACACAGACTGCGGCGTAATTATAAGTTAACAGCTAAATCGCAAATTTAAATAGAATTCGAAGTATAATCGCATATTTATCATTTTTCTTATTAGAATTCCAAAAAAAGTGAAAAATAATATAATTCAAAATGGCGATTGAAACCGAGCCTTTAAGGGCAGCGAAATCGTCTCACCTCGCCTCACGAAATACTCAACATTAGTATCCGAACTCGTTCTCGCATTCACACTCGCACTTGTCTCCCAGAATACTCTTGGAATGCATGCATACTCGCATTCTACTGCCAACATTGCAATCACCGTTATCGTCTCGTTATAAAATATGATAATTGCTGTTGGCTGTACCTAAGACCTTAAGCGGAGAAACTAACATTTAGTTTTTGTAACACCATTAAGTAAAAGCCAACACATTCATCACGCTTTGCACAAGTCACATAAGAAGAAAATCTGCAACGGAAATATTGCACGCCCGTTTGACGTACAGTGAATAGAGGCGATATCAGAGGCGTCATTTCAGGTTTTTCTAGTAGGGGGGGGGGAAGCAAGATTTTGTTTTCCGGCGGCATCTTTTTCATTAATTAAGCATGTACAAAAAAACTGTAGTAATAAAACTTCAGTTTTATGTGCTTAAGTTAGCATTATTTAAATTTAAAAGAACAAAAAACATATTTATACACTTAAATTCTAAATCCAGGGGCGAGGCATCCCCCCCCCCCTGTGACCAAATGACGCCCCTGGGCGATATGCTTTCCGTCCAGCATGTTACTCTGGCTCTTATAGCTCCGTTATTCACACGCGTGATAGGTAAAAATTTGAAACTGGCGAAGACTCATTTTAAGGGACTGTAAGAGGGTACTAGGATTAAATACATAGTTTACGTGGTGTAAAGACTGGTTTTCTCCGAGCACAACCATTGGTAATGGTGTCCTCAATAACGTATTTGTTTTTCAAAACCTTCACGTGGAATTTAGTGTGATTAGGAAGATTTGACGGGATAATGTTTCGCAGAAACGTATTTGGTGCCCCAACCTTGAGGTTTGTGAGGTGGTAGCCTATATGTGGGGTTATTCTGTCAATGAACTTCACTGGATAGTGGACTGCATAATACATTTTTACCCATTTTGAGCGACTTTATCCAAATTACACTAATTTCATCTGCTGTTCAGTGTTTATGTGTCAGAATGGCACGTTCGCACAGCCTTAAACGGGATTCGAACTATAGGACGGAGCTACAAACAACTGCGCCACGCAACGTGGAAATTATTCATGAAAACAAATTTAAAAATGAAAATATTCATTTTCGAGGCACATAGAGGTTGTACAACACATGTAGATAGAACTGCAGAATAAAAACTCCTGTATAATTTATTTTGTATCGTCTTGGAAAGTTTACAAATTTAGATTTTTTCTTAATAATTATACTATCATATAAAGTATCAAATCTACAGAATTATTTTTAGCTAATTACGTAGGCATCATTCTGACGCAAACAACTTGTCAATATCTCTACTGGTTAGATAGATTTTCATAGGCTGATTTAAAAAAAAATTATTCCTTTTTATCCCTTTAGGCGTCGAATTTTAAAAAATTTTCGTTATAAGACGTTAGACATTTGAATAAGTATCCAACTGAGGTGAACATCTCGACGATAGCCCGTTCAGTCGATGCAAAATTAATAATTCGTTAAAAAAAAAAAAAAAAAACACAACCCGTAGGCAGTTACTGAAACCTCCAATTTTGAAAATCTTAAAATCTTCACTGAATTTCAAAAAAGCGTTTAATTACATTTTGGAGTACTTTAATAGTGTCTGTTGGACGCGGTTTCTAGATGATATTTAAATGAGTATACATCACACATGCATCTTTTGATTGCTCTTAGACTTGAATTTATTCAAAGCATTCCTTTCAAAAAGTTTTGAGTCTTTGCATCAATGTGAAAACAAAATACTTATCGTGGACTTAAGGACCAATACTAGCATTCTTCTGAAGTTATTTTGAAAAATCCTGGAAAATCGAAATAAGGACGCCCGGACCTGTAATCAAATTCGGGTATAGCGTTGCCGAACGTATCAGACTAAGTGTACTATTCCAAAGGTGTTTTTAACAGTGTTCGTATAAATACTTATCCCTATACCACAGTTAAGACTCCTCCATCTGCCTCGTTTGGCAACACTGCCGAATACGAGGCGAGTTTTCCACCACTTCTTCACTTCGCTCGGTTTCTTTGAGTAAGGTTAATTATACTACGGGTTGGAAATGGGAGAATTTAGTACAGAGAAATATTCTGCCGCTAGCTGCGCTGCAATCGCTAACCTTCCTAATAAAATGCGAAACCATAGATAAATTAACTTTAACTAGGCATGGCAAAGAGAGAATTAATTTAATTTATATTTAAAGTAAAAACCAATAAAATTTTTGCTTTCAAATCATTAACTTCGTGTAACTTAAATAGCTCTGTGATTGGCATGTTTACACCTCTAGACGATACCAGCGAACAAGCGGCAGAAATTCTCCCTGTGTCAAACTTTTAACATTAATCTCTCCAACCTGCAGTAGAATTAACCTTACTTTGAGTTAACAGTACGAGTGTTGACTTAAGGCAATGCTCCCCCGTTTATATTGTTTCTGGGGAAATTATTCTTTAAACCGAAACGAGAGCAGATACCACAAATTTGATTGAAATGATTTTCCGCGTGTTGGCTAATTAATTCAAAGACAGTAAATACTATGGTTTCAACTAATTATATAATCAACGTAGTTTAGGTTAGTTGACCCATTAGCCGAAACCTTATAATTTCTTGCCCTGAAAAAAAAAATAGCTGTCTCCGCAGAAATCATATTAAAGAAAACTGTCAAACAGATTTGTTATATCTGCACTCGATTCAGATTTAAATAGTAATGTTCGTAAAAACAATAGGTACAGGAGACCGTGGCCGTATACGTGTAAATATGCAAAACTGCAAAACATAAAAATATTTCACAGGATAATTATGACACTATTAGTTAAGTTGTATTCGGGACAAGCAGAGCTTGTAATGAGCAAAAATAAAAATATTTTTTTTTCGTGTTGTGATGTCATAGGTTAAGAAAGGCCCCCCTTCCCAACTTCGGATGTCTTCTGCGAAAATAAGCTTCTCGTCATTCAACGGTGAGTTATGACAACTCTCTTGCTGTGAGCTTCCCTGCACACGTCCTCGGTCAACAACTGCCTAAGCAGAACTCTGACCTGACATTTACCCGTAGCTCGAGCGACAGGAAATTAATAAGAGTGCTTCGTGGAACTGCGAGGTGAGCTAAGCCGCGCCCACCTTCCTACGTGTCCCGACTCACACTAGCATATATCACTCCGCCCTTATCAACCGCCACAAGTCAGGTAGCTCGCACATCTATCACGATTGATTCATACTGATACCCTGGGGCAGACATTCTTAAGGATATGCATTTTAAATTGTAGCTATTACTTGGAACCCAGTGCCTGTCGAGCCTGTTTATGTGCCACCGTTGACATTTTGTTCATCTTAGTGAGGTCCACATTGCTACAGGTTTTTTTTTAAATACCCTAAAAACAACGAACACTTAGGAATTTTTCCTTATCATAAAATACTTGAAAACATAATCTCCTATATTTGCCTCCACAATTTTTCTCCATTCATCCAGCAATATTCTTCACGTCTCAATACGGGAAATGGTTTCGGAGCGAAAGCGATATCATCAAAATGACTGAGCACTGTTGAATATAATGCAATGTGTGAATCCCTATCCTTAGCCACGCCAAGGTTTCAGGGTAGGCAACATATTTTTAATATCTGATAACGTAATATACCTAAGTACACATAGAATAAGGTTTGGTACAATCAACTACACATCCATTCGAATACGGCGAAACAAAATGTATTTGATCCAACAAACATTTTGCTGCCTGAAAAATATAATAAACCCGTAAAAATTTGCTTCATTTTTCAAATATTGATTTACTTACGTCCCCCGAGTTTATGACGTTAATTTTATTAAGTAAACGGCATAAACATCCACGTTCGTGCTGGGATTCGAACCCAGGACCTCTCGCACCGTAAGCCGGCATACTACTGACAATGCTACGGAGGCCGGCGCAAGTTTTTGAGAGAACTAAATCTGCCAGGCAAACAGGTATTTGGTTGATTAAACTATTATACGCTTTTTTTCGCTATATAAAATCATACGTTACGTCCAGGAACGGCCGTATAGTAAGCCCACGCCGCGAATCCGGTGATAAATTGGAAAGAAAAGTGTTTCAATGACATTTTCCTCGCACAATGCGGCAGTGCAGCGTGGAGCATCTCCCTCTTGCGCTATACGCGAAGGTATTATGTACGTAACGTCGAGTACACACAGAATTAGGTTTAGACTGCTCGGGACTTGAACCTGCGCCCATTATATGTTCAGGAATGTGCTATGGTTAGAGGTACATCAATTTCGCGGATTCATCTGGCAGCAGCCTAGACTTGTCAGTCCTATACATCTACTGGCCACAATATATTATCTATTGGCTTATAACCGTACAAGCATGTAACCAGCGATTGCACTTCGCATTATTTCCTTATTTACTACTGGCTTGCAGTAGTCAAACGCGTTTCGTAACAGCCGCCAGCAAGTCACAGACATGACAATGAAGTATACATAATTGGCGTTCAACCTGACCTGGAAAGTATCTGCGAAATTTACGTACCTCTAGCTATAGTCGGTTCAGGATAAAATGAGCACTCAAGATAACACTGATAAACTTATATTTTCAGCCAATTTGTATCAAATGTCTAACCTCTCTGGACACGCCACATGATGTTTGCACGTTTAAAATAAATGGTCCAGCCGGCAGGAACCTATACAATTAGATAGGAAAAAGGCTATTAATTATGTAGAACACAAATGCATCGAATAAAGTTGATTTTATTTCAGTATTGTTGCATTAAGAAAATGTAGGGAACTACATACGGTAATTAGCTGCCAACCTTACAAGTAGTAAGGTAACTATTGTTAATATTAAATTATATGCAGTAATGCCTAGTGTTACCTTACTACTGCGTGTGTACTAGAGACCAACGTCTTATTTAGTTTCTAATAATAGTACTTTTCTTAGTGGGACTGTATTTTAAGCGATTAACTTACATAGTAAATATACGCTTATTCAAGACACGTAGGTCATCTTGCTGTGTTGATGTATGTTCATTCAATATAGTATATGTAGAGGTACGTAAATTTCGCAGATACATTCCAGGTCAGGTTAAACGCCAATTATGTGTACTTCATTGTCATGTCTGTGACTTGCTGGCGGCTGTTACGAAACGCGTTTGACTACTGCAAGCCAGTAGTAAGTAAGGAAATAATGCGAAGTGCTATCGCTTGCTACCAGCTTGTACAGTTATAAGCCAATAGATAATCGATTGTGGCCAGTGAGTGTATAGGACTGACAAGTCTAGGCTGCTGCCAGATGAATCCGCGAAATTGACGTACCTCTAAGTATATGGCAAAGGTAAGAGAGAGAGCAGGATAGGACCAACTTCCAAATAGCTCGCCTCAGGAAGTCTATACAAAGAGAAGCCTCGTGAAACTGTTAGTTGAGACACTATAGCTCGCAGCTAAGAGGTACGTGAAGAGTCAGTTGAATCGTACGGACTTGAAAGTTGTATAGCTGGCAGTTTGTTGACACACGAGGCTGGTCCCTAGCAACGAACACGTCACTGCCACCGCGACGCGACCGAACAATCACGTCGCACGGCGCCCATGACGCAAGGCTTCACCTCGCGACCAGCTGCAAGCAACCCAATCATGACGAGGAAGAGAGAATGCTTCGAGCGCATCGTATCAATAGAGATAATATTTTTGTTCACGTTCGAAAATAACAATACTTCTCAAATCACTCACCAGAATCATGTTTCGTTGACGTTGGATGCGTGCGGTATTAGCAGCGACTATACGCTTTGAGCAGTTGTGTTGTTGCAGAGACCAAGGTGTATATATTATATCTTGCCTCTTGTACGCTACTAGCTGTGGAGTGTTCCTGACATATATGTATACATATCAGTGGCTAGGCGTGACTGTGCTCCAAGGCGTGCGTTATTAGCAGCGACTATACGCTTTGAGCAGTTGTGTTGTTGCAGATACCAAGGTGTATATATTATATCTTGCCTCTTGTACGCTACTAGCTGTGGAGTGTTCC
>PNEQ01076063.1:0-26896 GCA_003012365.1 Medauroidea extradentata
TTTTTTTTTTTTTTTTTTTTTTTTTTTTTTTTTTTTTTTTTTTTTTTTTTTTTTTTTTTCTGGTATTGTTTATTTCAATGTTTTGACAGTAAATTTGGTTAAATACCTATACTAAGGCATAAAGGTTAATATTTCTTAAACTATTTTTAAACGAAGTTCTAAATGAATAATGGTATTTTGCTTCATTATTATTCTTGTTACTTTTTCTTAAAAAATTAATTTTATAACGTGGTGGTTGGTGGCCCCAAGATACACCACAGACGGTACACATCACTAAATTGTCATGTCTCTACATACAGACCAAGTGTCACGCAAATTAGACTGTTTTCAGAAACTGGCTCTTGACCGAAAAATTTTATTGTTTCTTAAAATGTCATATTTGCACGAGATACATTTTGTTTTGTCGACATACATTATGACTAATTTTACTGTATTGGAAATTTTTAGCTTTCATATTTTATTTATAATGACATGTCAAAGATCAAATTTGCACAAAACGGTTTTATGCTTTAAAGGGAAACCAACTGACTTACCGAACTGAAAAAATTTCACACTGAATAACGATGTTGTAGGTTACAAGGTATCCTATATAAAAAAAATGTTCTGTATTTTAAAAAACGTATATTATTTTTAATTTTAATTTCAAATTTCAGAATTATTTAATACGAAAATACATTTTTGTTTCTTTTTAGTAAAGAATACCTTGTAGACTACAACATTGTTATTCACTATGAATTTTTTCATTTCGGTCTGTCAGTTAGTCTCCGTTTAAAGTGTATAGCAGGTTTACGCAAATTTGAATTTTGACGTAACATAATGAAAAACTATGAAGGCTAAAAAAATTTGTTACAGTAAAAAATAGTCTGCAAAACAAAACCATATCTCTAACAAATGTAAAAATAATTTGTAAAACAATAACAATTTTCGGTAATGTGTCCCGTTAAGAGTGCGTGGTAGATAAATGCGCAGAAAACATCAATTGATTTCTACGCTTTTTTCGAAGCCAATATGGATGAAATACTCAATGATAATCCTAGATAATGGTATTTGCCAACTTCATAAGTAAATATTTATCCAGAATTACTAATTCGTTACGCGTGATTTCTTGCACCGCAGTTAAATGCACGATGTTCCGGCGTCAGAGATGGTGCCTCAGAAGTTCGTAACACTGGAAACAATTTTGTTTAAAACGTTGGCTAAAACTACTGCCTAGGATTGCTATTGTTTAATTTTCGCAAATTGGCTTCAGGGACCAATAGTTATTGATTAATGCTTTTAGCGTTGATTTATGTACCACGCTCTCTTAAGACGCCCGCCTACTGGCCGTGTGTATGTGTGAGTGAGGTACGGTGCCAAGGACGATGCTGACCTCTACCGCAAGACAATGAATCGGCATGCGTTGGTATCGTAGATCACTCGCCTCACAGACACTTCCAATATATATATTTAACGGTGTAAAGTTTAAAGCAAAATCCATTGCAATTTCTAGAGCAGTTTCACTCGAATTGTATGAGTAGTTTTTGACAAATATAACAGGTTGGAAAAGCTGTTTTTGCCAATTTCGAGGGGCTCCAAAATTATTTTTCTAATTGTCGTGATGCTTTGAAGCTACCTTTCCGTCATCGTTCGAAGAGTATTTTCTTTTTGTACATTGACACAATTACACGAGTGAAACATCGTAGTTACAAAAACACTGCAACGAATTTTAAGCGCGTGGTAGGCAGAGCCCTTAATTCCTACATACATGCATAGTTCACGTTATTGTCTGACAACAGACTAGACTGCAAGCTGTTCGCTCGCTCGACATGTTCAACTGGCCTGCAGTGTCGTGGATTTTAGCGAGGAACAATTTCAGGCAATAAATAATGGATTCTCGGCAGTGATCAATCACACGTAAATCTGTCAGATATGTAAATGACATCACATAAATACTGGTGAGTAGAGACCGGAAAATTTCGCGGTTTCAATGACCTGCAGGCTAGAATCCATTGTCCTATATACACTCAAGCCTCGTCTATTTGTTCACTGTCTTTTGTTCCACTGAGTAGCAGCTATAGTGGACAAATGGTCGGGGCTTGAGTATGCATAGTACAATTCATTCTATCATGTAGGTCATTGAATCCGAGAAACTTTCCGGCCTCTACTGGCGAGAAATACAGCAGCTAGAGACGGGGAAAATTCGCGGGTTTTCTGACCTGTAGGCTTACCTCCAAGAACATATGTGTATTCAAGCAGACATTATCTGCTCACTAGCTGCTCCATGACGCAGTGATATAGGTCCGCATTTACTTGCTTCTGTACTGTTGGCTAAGCGACGTCCAGGAAGTGTCAAATAAGTCACGGGCCAATTGTGAAAGAGGTACGAACTTACAGTTGATGGAATTCTAGCTTGGGGCCAAAAGAAAACGCGAATTTCTCAGGTCTCTAACAACAGCAGATTATGCTCGAGTATATACAGATCAGTGAATTCTGATATGTCGCCAAATAACGTGAATTTTTAATGTCTCGAAACTTCTGTTGTGTGCGGAGCATTTACGGGGCCTCCCTAGATAGGCTGTGTTTGTGTGTGTGAGATAGGAGCGGTAAGAGTGACACTAACTGACGTATGTAATGCATTATCGCCTCTATAAGCAAGCCACTTAGATGACGTGCAGTACGTTACTGTTATCCTTTTTTCTATGGGAATTTAAAGCGGGGGCCGCAATATTTTATTAGTGGCCAGCATAGGTCAAAGTCTAACGCTTCTTTCCATGGTTGTCTTTTTCGGATCCGCTTGTTATTTTTCCAGATACGGTAGTCTCGTAAACCCATTTTTGGCCATCTTGAGGGGCTCGAAAACGATGTTTTTAATCAACGTGCCGAATTTTTAAAACTATAGTGACGTAGTTTGAAGTGTGTGTTCTTCTCGTTGATACACAAATATGTTTTGCGTTAAATAGTTTCGTCAAATAAAGAATCGCCGTAACTCGCTGCAACGCGATTGAAGCGGAGGTAGATTAATTGGCTCACATTGTTTTCGTAGATGCGTTTCTTTCTATGGGACTTAAAACGCTGAGTGAGAGATTTTGGTCAGCGCTTACCATCAAGGTGTTCAGCGCTATTGAGGGGTGACATGAGGTGAGTATGGAGCAGCGCCAGATTGAATGGGCGGGGAAAACGGGAGATCCCCGAGAAAACCAACCGACCAACGTCATGGTCCTGCACGAATCCCACATGCGAAAATCCGGGGATCGCCGGGAACCGAACCCGGATCGCCTTGGCGGGAGGCGAATTTTCTGACATTTCGGCCACCGCAGCCCCAGGCTTAAAACTGTAACGCTATAATTTTATTTGTGGAAAGTATTGCGTTAAAGTCAAGTGTATGCTGATATGTTTCAGATTTTAGAATCGGTTTTCTATTTTTTCCGGATGAATCAGTATAAAATTCATTTTTGTCCATTTTCAGATACCTTAAATCACGTTTCAATTTGTCGTATCGTATTTTTTTTAAATATATATAGAAGGATGTTTAAATATTAAAATATATGGGGAACAACTTTAGTACCTAGCGAGGTGATGCAACGGTGTCGGTTCACGATTTTTCGCATGTTGGAATCGTGGTGGACGCTGTCGTTGGCAGGAAGCTTTTATAAGGGTATCCCCGTTTCTCCAACCTTTACTTACAGTCGCTTTTCCGCTGTATGGCAAAGAGCGAGGTGGCGCAACAGCTGTACCACGTTGGACTCGCGTTAGGGAGGGTACGGGTTCGATCCCCGTCTCCGGCCATCTTGATTTCTATTTTCCATGGTTTTCCGAAATCGCTGCAGGTGAAAGCTGGGATGGTTCCTTAACAAAAGCCATGGCCGACTCCTCTCCCAGCTCCTGTCATTGAATCGAGTTGTGTGTCACCGCCTCTGATGACGTCACTGTCGTCGAGACGTAAAACCCACTTGCCTTACTATTGTATAGGTGATTCGGAATAAAGTGAGCACTCAAAAAAGCCCTGATTAATTTCTATTTTGTACCAGTTTATATCTTTCCGCTGCATGTAAACGTCAACATTGCCACGTGCTGTTATTTACATAGACTTGTACAGTGTTTACATTGCTCCGATGAATTTTAGCTACATTACGTACTCATTAAATGCACGGGTGTTAAATATGTGCTATACTCAGTAGTAATCTCAGTTATAAATACATGCAAGTAAACGTCTTATAACACTGGTTTCTCTGCGTCTACTCTTAACGGCGCCATTGCCGTTACGATTCTCGTAAATGCATGCACAGTATATTCAAACCGCCACTGAAAACACACACGACACACGCAACTCAAGAATTCAAGTTCCGTTCAGCATACTCCAATGAACGACGACGACACACGTAAAGAGAAATAATAAACAATTTTTTTTTCTTATTGTGTGAAATAGGGGAAAATGCTGTTTCTATTTCCAGATATTCAGGCTGGCGATCATAAAACAAAACAACTTACAATACTATTGACTTCACATAATTTAGCAATGATATTCATGAACAGTCACTTCTAATAATTTTGAATGTGTTTATTAGAAACCAATATTCATTAGACAACGGACAAACAAACTGAATGACGCAGTTCGCTTCCAAGCGGCGAAAACCTAACTCTGATACCATCTGTCGGTGCAATTTTATACTACCTCTGTGGCGCGAAGCATTAGCGGCATGTGCCAACGATAATCGGCTCGGTTGCGTCGCATTGTGCTGGCGCTAATTAAATAAAATTATACAGTCAGTTGGTATGTCAGTAAGAACTTAAATAAAAATTTTAACTATATTAAATACAGAGAGATCGTTTGCAATTGATGTTGTTTCACTAATGCTGTATATAAATAAGGAAATACACGGAACTACATGCAGTTATTCGCTACCAACCATACAAACAATAATGTAACCATTGTTAACGTTGACTAATGTGCAGTAACGGCTAGTGATATTTTTCGAAGGTTAAATCTTTAGTGCTCACTTTATTCCGAATGACCTATATGGCTTCAGTTCTTGTAATCCTTCGGGTTTCGACAGACGCCTACGCGCGCCCAATCTGAAGTCTGCTCTCTGGATGTGATGCGCTACACTCGAGCACTCTCTCCGAGCACTTTTTACTTTACTTTTCTTGTAGTTAGAGACATCTGATTTTCGTAAAAAGCTTTCTGCACCAGCTTGCTTCATGTGCACATCTGCAGCTCTGCTTCATGATAAGTGACTGTATTCTTTTTTTTTTTTTACTCACAACGTCTTGGGGTTCTGCCCACAAATCACAAACGAGTGGTGTGTCAATAACCTGTTTCTTATTAGCACTGTTAAATGTGAGATGTCTCTATACAAATACACACGGTCAATAACCTTGAAGTAGAGTTGAAGATGTGCGCGTAAGGCAATTAAACAACTTGGTGCAAAAATCTTCTCCCGAAAATGAGGTGTCCCTACCTAGGCCTATAGTTTGTCTATATCGGCAGGATATTTTTAAATTGTAACGTGCAACTTTAGGTACTTTATTAAGATGTATAATTGTAGAGGTGAAATGTAATTGGAAAATAAAAGGAGGCGAAGTGAATTGAGACGGAATTTGTTCTCTAAGGGAGAAGCTATGAAGGATGTTCGACGCTGATTGGCCGGAGGCACCTCCTCGTGACCACTGGACTGGGAGAGTGGTTTCCCGCCAATACAGTGAAGAGCCGCGACGGAGAAGGTGGGTCAAGGCATTTGGCCGCGGATGTCAGGGAGAACGAAGGTCTCCAATTTTCAGCTATTCTTCTCGAATATTAGGTGCGGCGGTAGGCACCCCGTGATAACATTCGTCACGAAAGGTTTTGCTGAATAGTGGAATTGAAAGCAAATAGGGGCGGCAATAGGCACCCTAGAATATTTGACGTTCATCTTCTTGAAATAATTAAGATCGGTATGTTATTTCATGCCCTACGAGAGGAGTTCTTGGCTAGTTCAATAAGCCAGGAAACAAACATTCAGCATTTGTTATTGTCAAGATAGACCATCCCCGTGTTACCTGTGTGGTACATACGTGGAACGTCGTAAAATGCACGTTGCAGACAACGGAAGTCAGCGAGCGCAGAATTTGCGTAAGGCAATGTTTTCTTTGTCGTTTGTTTCTAAAGTAGTGCAGAAACTGACGGCTTATTTGTCCGCTGGAAGTCAGGTTTGAAGGCAAATTTTTCCCGCTCGCAATTACCGTGCAGACGTCGGAGAAGAGGAATATCCGGCAGTAATGGAAGTGTGGGCCTCCCCCTTGGCGCGGGGCTTGAAAAATAGATTACAATGACAAATTGCTGGGGCTCCCTTGGGCCCGGCAACTAATTAAAGAAAGTGAAGTGTGCGGATCAAGTGGTGTAAGAATGTGGCACTGCTCTTGGACCGGAGAGGAAACAGACCCTCGCACCAGGGGGTTGTGTAGAGGGAAGTAGGGGGGTCGATCCAGCGAGGCTGAGAAATTAACTAACAACCCCTACTCTCCATCTGAAGACACTTCACGTCAAACACCTCTCGCTGAATGAAGGAATTAAAACCTGATATTTTTCCCGGAACTCCGTCTGTGTGCTGACAGACAGACTGCGTTGAATAAAACAACATTATTCGGCATTACAGCTCATTCAAAACAAATTCTATAAAGATCTCTACGCTAACAACAAGTTGTGTGGTGTTGGTTTATAATGTGTTTAGTCAAAACCTCTTCTTTGCAGCGAAGATACAAATTTTTTTGGGGCTGTTTAACTTTCGACAAGTAAATCCTGCTCTTCAGAATTTAAGCTTTAAAAAACATATATTATGTGTTACTGTACGTTTCCTTCAAAACATTTGTTTTATCGGCGATATAGTTTTCTCGAGATATATGAAATATTTTTTTTCCGACGCATAATTTGCTTCTAAGAATCTACAGATAACTTTTTTATAAATATCACTACGCAACTATATCTGTTAGCTACAACTTTTTTACCATTAAGGGTAAACAAAATTTTTCTTTTGCCAAAAAAAAAACATTGCAATAATATATTATAACCGAAAAAAACTACAGCAGCAAAATTTTTGTACAGTAAAGTAAATTGTTATATTTAAAATATAATTTTTTGTAATTGGCAATTGAATTGGAAACAAACAGTATTTTTGTTCTGAGGTTGCTTCCCAAAAGTGTAAGAGTTTGTTTTCACTTCTAAATATTTATTTAACTATCAACACTGTTTGGAATCATAAAAACAAAAAATTAAATTTCGAATATAAGTCTTTGCCTTATAATTAAGACCAGAATAAGTACTTGCAATATTTGTTTTAAATTAGAGTAATTTAAGACCCATAGAGTTTTTAGGATAAGGACTTTGTGATGTGACATATGTTAACTAACCTAATTAGAGTAATAATAATAAATAATAAAAAATTATCATTAACTACAGATATAAAAATAAACCTGTCATGCGACCATTCGTTATTCTTGTCATGACGTCACGATGCCTATGGAACCATTTTCATAAAGCCAGTAACTGTGTACAGAATTTTATCTAGGAAAAACATAAGTGTTTATATTTTGTCTCTGTGAAACTAGCAAGTACACAGGGCAGGTGTCTGGGTTTCCTCCACTTCCGCTCATATAACCCCTCTAGCTGCCGGACGAGATGGGAGGAAAGCCAGCCTATAGCGCTTAAGATATAAATATTAAATAGTTATAATAATTAGAATATAACAAATTTTATGGTTAAGGGAAAGCATGTAGGGTACTTGTCGAATTGTAGCAGAATGAAAATGAATTAACTTAGTAATAAATACGACAATGGCAGGATATTACTATAGGCTATTCGAGGGGCACAGCCATCTTTCGGAAGCTACCCCCCGATTGGTCCAATTGAACCAAAACCTGCGGGTCAGGCATCGAGGATTTTGCCACCAAACAGTAGCAACGCAATAGTGTTTTAAACGGTTAGGAGCAAAGGCGATGAACTACAGATTTAAATGTTATCAACGGGCATGAGTTCAGGCGTCGATTCGAATTTTGGCAGGAGTTGTTGGGACACGAAGGTGGAAGGACCGGGGTTTCTCCCGCCGGGCGTCTGCGGACGACTTGAAATGAGGCGGAGTTCCAGTCTGATGTGGGATACAGTTCCTACCTCCATGAATACCGCAACCTAACATAACCTTCATACAGGCATTTGGTTTTACATGTCCAGAATGAGATCTATATAAAGAAAATTTATTGTTTGTTTAGAATTTGCCGTTCTTTTCAGGTAACCGTTGGTCTTATGCATTTGCGTATCTTAACCACGAAATGGAACTCATATTTTTTACACTTGCGTGCAAGTCTATGAGTGCACAAAATTTTTGGTTTCTACTAAGGTTAATTCTAGTACAGGTTAGAAAGAAAATACGTTTTCTTATGGGAGAGTTTGGTACAGGAAAATTTCTGCCACTAGTTTCGCTGCGATCGCTAAGTGACCAGAAAAATACGAAACCGTAGTAAAATTTAAATTAATAAACTTTGAAAATATATTAGTAATTTAATTTAATTTTGAAGTTAAAAGAAACCGATTTGGCGTTTTAAATTATCAACTTAATGTAACTTAATATTCAGGAAAGCTCTGTGATTGGTCAGTTTGGTGCATTAGCGATACCAGCGCTCAAGTGGCAGAAATTTTCCCTGTGCCAAACTTATAACATTGATCTTTCTGACCTGTAGTAGAATTAACCTTAGTTTCTACCATCACCAACCAACAAATCAGCATGTTTGTAAACAAGCTTTATTTCCCACAGTACTCTCCCCCTGCGGTGTGACGTCGGAGGGCGCGTACCTCAAGTCGTCCGTTCAGGCAGCGTCGGTACGCATTTTGGCAGAAGTTGTTGGAACTCGAAGAGCGACAGACGGAGGTGTTACCGCCGGACGTCGGTTCTGGCTTCGCGATGTAGAAAGACGTTGCCATATGACTTCGGGAACAAAAGGTCTGGGTGGTCTTCATTCTGAGCGTCAAGGCGCCTACAAGTTTCGGTATTCAGAGCAGTTATTTAAAAGTGTTGCAAAGAGCGTTTCAAGTCGGAGCGGCAGGCTGCTGAAGACGCCATCATATTCTACGATACAATTTATCCACATATTACTGAGAGTAACAAGCGTACAGTCAATAAGAGCATAATTAAGATCGGGGAAACAAAATTAGCATAATATCGGTCGTGCCGGGCGAGGACGGTAAGGTCTTGCTATTCTGTTGAAATTGAATTTGCCGACTGTTTAATTCATCACTAACTTCCGCAGAAGAATAAGAACAAAAGAACGTCGCAACTGTTTGTACCAATCTTTACAAACACTTATTTTCACCTGCATACTGTAACAAGTTAAGACTTTTGCCTTGGAAGCACCCAGGTTCTATCAGTATGGAAGACTTATGGAATTTAATTATTCAATTAAATTTCCTACTTTATTCCAAATTCATGAAAATAACAACACATAGCACAGTATCTACAATTAATAATTCTTTAAATTAATATTTACAATTATTATTACTAACACGTATTATTTCTAATGCCTCTCTAACTTTCTCACAAAAAAATAATCGCCATATTGTGTTACTTTACACTTAAAATATCGTGGAGCAGAATTATGTCATTGTTTCCAACAATAGTCTTTCCTGTGTGTTTAACAAGCTTGTCCGTCCCATGCACTCAACTGCACCGTCCACATTCCCTCCAACACTTCCGCCTAACCCCCTCCCTTTTTTTTTCCCAACCGCATAATCTTTGTTAAGGTTACATAAGCACAGAACATATAACAATAGAAACTGTCACGTCCAGACGCCTTGTACAAAATTAGTTCGCAATTGAATTCTCACTGTTATGTTTAGCCAATGGCGTTTTTTCGAACAATCTGAAATATTCCTTGCTGTATAAAAGTCAACCGAAGGCCATTGATACATATTTGAAGTGGAATCGTATTTTGAGGTAAATTTGAATACAGAATCTAAGTTCCTATAAACTGCACAGCGTAAAACATTATTTATAATAGAGGAAACATAGTTTTTAATATTAAAATTTCTTATTCTAGCTTTGTTTTGTTCTTGTGTACTTTTTTGAGGTAAAACCAATATAGTAGACATTCGCTAAATCCTTTCCTGTGATTGGTTGCTGTCCTATGCGTACGCACAAGAAATATGAAATATTACAATTTCTTATGTCAGCATCTCTATGCACACAACCAATTTTTTGGTATTATGAATCGGTAGGTAAGAATACATAGAGGTTAGTTCTTGTGCGAACGACCTGTGTTATATGCTTACTGTTAAATAATGAATTGTGAACCCACCTTTAAATTGTAGCCACTTCTTAACGTTGTGTGACTGCCGCGTCACTCCTTGCCTCACGATACTTCTCGCATTTGCGCACGTGCTAAGCGCCAAGCCATCGCTGCTTATTAGGGCAACCACGAGGTTAATTTATGACGTACAGCATCACGTCCATTTCATTATCCCAGCTTAGCAGTGTCACAAGCTGACTATGAATTTTCCATGAGGCAGAACACGTTTCCAGTTTGGGAGCATAGTATTCAAGGTCGATTAGCGGTATCGGGGTCGTGCGTACTTCCCGTCTTGACAATTCAGAGTAGAGGATATTGGTCATAGAGGCACTGGGAGCTGTGGCGGGCGACAAGTATAGGATCTCGCCTTTATTTCCCAGACTTCCAACAACTTGTAACCATATGCCTTTGGACAAAAGGTCAGCAAAGTATGTGGATGTTTAGGTCCAAATAAATTATTACATTCCCGTCAACCAAATGTAAACTTTTCTTCAAATAAACGGCATATTTTGTCAACAACGAAATCAGCTATGTTGAATTTTTAATTATGGTTAACAAACAAAATATTTTAGTGATTCTAGTACTGCAATTGCTCCTACATAATTATTATTTTAAAGATATGGTATGTTTGAGTTCTAAATATCTTTGTTCTGTGGTTCTAAACAGTCATTGTATACGTACATACGAACATACATGCATATGTAAAAGTCTCTTTGAAGTATGGCATTAAAAACTAATTTTCAACTTAGTGTTTTTTTTTTTTTAATTATCACTATATTAACTTAGCCCATTCCAGTCTTACTCATCCTGAATAGACAAAACATATTTATATAGACGTAAATATACATATATATGCATATCTGGAGAGCATGGATCCAACGTGATGAATTATTAGGGTTTATAAACATAACAGTTTTATGTCGTTGCGGGCGAAAGTTGCCCTATTGTCTAAAATACCACAATAAATCAAAAAACAAAGGAAGAAAAGCCAGTAAGCTGCAGTCAACAGACGTAAAACATACAGATAATACCTTAAAGGAATATAGTCGTATCCCAGAAGATGGCAGAAAGACAAGAACAGATATAAACAACAAAACATTAATTCCTAAATGAAATATAGTGGACTGGAGAACGACGACACAAAAAAACAAACAAAAGACACATGAATGTACGTGCAAAAAAAAAAAATTATGTTCCTAATACGAACCCATTGCATGAATCGTTCAAAGATCACACATGAAAGTTTACTTTGGTATCTTTGGCAACACTGGTATTTTACTTGAGCATTTCGCTCCACGCTGTAATAGTTCGTAGATGCTATGCTGCGTTTGGTTTAAGTGAACATTTGAATAATAACATGTTGAGCTCGCGTTTGGGATGATCCGTGTCCGATTCCCAGCTCTCGGCCATTCCGATTTCGGTTTTTCGTGTATTCTCGTACTCTCCCCAGATGAATTCTGGGACGGTTCCTTGACAAATGGTCATTGCTGATTCCTCTACCAGTTCCTGACATTATGCCAAGTTGTGTGTCGTCATTTGTAATGACCTCGCTGTCGACAATTAGGCTGTTGAGTCTCTCCCAAAGATGACATTTCTGTTCGTATTTTTAAGGTAATTTTGTTACAAAGTACTAACTACTTTTTCAAGTTACTATGTACAAATACCTTGTCTATCATTTATTTCATATCCGTAATTTACCTCATGTATAGGATTTTTTTTCAGCCAAAGAAGGAAAAATAAATTCCAAGTTAACAACAGCTAAAGACTTCGCAAAACGTATTTTGAGTTGTAACGATGAGTGTGTCTGTAAAATGAACTGCATAGCATCTTAATAGTTCTAGAGCATCTGGCATGTGCCGTTGGCTGAAGGGTACAGTCTAGGGGGGTAGCTCGTGAATTCGGACGACCTTTAGCGTCGCGCCATAAAAGCAGTTGTCTGGGGCACGGAGCCAGTTAAGTGCCGTAGGTACGCGAATTCACACTCGGCCCAGTAATACAGTGTCTAGAAGTACACAATGAATGACATTTTACCTTCACAATGTGGTAACATACCACTGTAGTTAGTCCACTCTTGGCCTCCGCAGGTATCTTACTAATCTTTCTACTTCTGTTCTGACCTGCATATTATGGGTGCAGATTAAAATCCAGTCGACATTACATACATAAAGTAATACCTTGCTGTGGAGCGTTAGAAGGGACTTCTTCCGTGCATTGTTGACACATTGTGCACGTAAAATGTCGTCGTACAACATTTTACCACTTAAATTTTTGTCAGTTTAGCCACGGATTCGCGTTTTGTACTTATAAAGCCTAGTATACACCAACGATAACACTGCTAATAACAAGTGTTTTCAACAAAGTTACTAACAATATTGTAAAAAAAGCTTGAAAATTGTTGACAACATTGTGTTATCAACATTGTTGCCAACATTCTGTCATTAACTTTGTTAATATTTGTAAAAAAATGTTAATGTAATTTTTACCAATAATGTGTTGAAAACATTTACTATCAACAAAAGTTATGAATTTTAGAAACATGTGAATAACTTTGTCACCGACACTGTCGATAACATTATATTCCCGGTTCATTATAGGGCGGACTAGAGATGAAAGGATGTTGGTAACATATGTTACTAGCAATGTTATCAGCAATGTCGTAAGCATTTTTGTCTTTAATATTGCTAAAAACTTCCGTCCATCGTTCTTACAACTTTGTTAGTAACATTGGTGTTTTCAGCAATGTTAATAACACATTTGCTATCAACATTGCTAAAAAATAGTGTACCATAGCTTAGAATTTGTTGATAACATTTTTCTAACTAACATTTTGTAATTAATATTGTTACTGTTACTTTTTTGTGTTAACTGGGATTTATGCTGGACATTCTGTGTGTTGCCAGTGTGACGGTGCGGTGTGTAATGTGTATGTGTCGCAGAGGACAGTATCGACGTGACGAACGAGGAGACGCTGCCGCCGACGCCTAGGTCGCTGACGTGCGGTGGGCCGCCCCCCTCCGCCCCCGCGCTGCCCCCGGCCCGCCCCCAGGAGCTGTACCCGCCGGTGCAGGAGACCGTCTACGAGACATCGGCACGTCTACTCTTCATGGCCGTCAAATGGGCCAAGAACCTGCCTTCCTTCGCCAGCTTGCCCTTCCGCGATCAGGTATGCTCTCATTTACTTCACGGGTTAACTAAAACTGAATATATGTGTGACGTCTATAGAGACTGAAAAAATTCGCAGGTTCATTGAGCTGTTGACTATCCTCCAAGAATGTATGTTTACTGATCCAATCAACAACTGCGCATTAGCTGCTTGCCGACACAGTTGGCCGGCATTTACTACTCGATCACGACAACTAGTCCTCCCGTTAGGGGAAGAAGCGTGGCGCTAGTATTAGGTAGCGTAGCACGTCACAGGGAGGGGAAATGTACTGCGCCTGACATGAGTTCATGGCACACGGTCGGTGGAGACGTAGCGCGGCGAACCAGCTGCCTGTGCCACAGAATTATGGCCGGTGCTGTGGTGCGCCACACCAGTTGCGCGCGGTCATCAAGGACAATGCAGCAGTAGTTCGTTTTTCTCCCGCGAGACTAGTTGTGGTAGAGTAGTTGCTTCTTTATTATTGGATTTGTGTCCTCTAGAAGGTGTCGAATAAGTCTAGGGCCAATTGCGAAAGTGACACGAACTTACTTGCTCCCAAAATAAGACGCGAATTTGTAGCTCCGTAGTAATGTCGGGGTGCATAAGAACGACTTAGTGTCCTCGGTATTGAAATTAAGAGATAATATGACTCTAACAGATGCGGTGGCGTGTTAGACGTTTACATGTGTCCTTTATGAATCTCACATCATTAGAGACCCTTGGTTTGCTCGAAAAGAATTTTGCCTCTCTTTGTTTCCGTGGCTTCCGTGCACATCTGCAGTTCTGCTTCGTGGTCAGTGATTGGATATTTTAACTGTCACGAGCCTTGAGAGTCTACCGACAAATCACAAACGTGTGGTGTTGCAGGAAAGTTATTGTAATTGGCTCAGTCAAATGAGATACGACTCTTCACACAGACACGCTGCCAATAACCATGAAGCACAGTTGCAGATGTGCACGTAAGGCACTGAAACAAACTGGGGAAAATTATTTTCGCGTAAAAACAGGGTCCTTACACATCATTAGGGTCGGGAATTTTTGGTGAAAAGATTTTTGCCCCACTTTGTTTTAGTACTTTAAGTGTACACCTGCCGCTCAACTTCATGGCTATTGACAGAGTGTTTTTGTACGGATTTGTTATTCATTTGACTGTGCCAATCAGTACACGGATAACTGCGGCACATCACGTCTGTGATTTGCGGGTTTAACCTCCAGACGCTGGGTGTTAGGGCATCCAATCCCTGACCACAAAACAGAGATGCAGGTGCGCACGTAAGGCACTGAAACAAAGTGATGAAAAAATATTTTCGCGGAATTTCCTACCTCTACACATCATCATAATCAAATATGGTTGACCTGATGCTGTACTGGCTTGCTGTGAGGGTGGGATGGGAAGGAGGGACAACCAGGGGCTCGTTTGAATATCACCGGCGCTGAGCAAGAGCAGAGCAAATAAAATTGGTCTGCTATTGCTTGTGTGTATTTATTTCCACTGCAACGCAACCAGACCCAACGAAGGTACAAATTTTGCGTTGCACCGGTAATAAGCGATGTTTAATCGGTCCCTTGATGCAGTCTATGCAGGGCGGGAAGGGGAAGATAGAATGAATTGCTTTTATGCTGAGGGAAGGCAATGGACGACTTGAGGTACACGCTATCTGACGTCACACCACAAGGGAGAGTACTGTGGGAAACGAAGGTAAACATTTACTTTCATTTCGTTGTTAAGATACACAAATGCATAAGATCAATGTTTACCTGAATAAGAAGCAAATTCCGAACAAATAATTAATTTTCTTTACATTCATCTCATCCTGGACACGTGAAGCCAAACGCGTGTATGAAGGTTACGTTCTGTTGCGATATCTGTGTAGGTAGGAACTGTATCTCACACCAGACTGGAGCTCCGCCACATTTCAAGTTGTCATTGTCACATGAAGATCGTATGGCGATATTGCATGTGCTAACTTGTCGAGAAGGAGGAGTGGGAAGATTGTGTGCTAGGGTGTTGTTGAGGGGAAGAGGGAGGGAGTGTGATTTGTGTAGACAGGTCCTGACAGAACATCTGTACCATGCAGCAATGTGTAAGTGAAGGACCTCCTCTTCATTATGAGTACGCTTATAGCAGAAAATTTAAATATTTTTGATAAATATTTTCCTTGTGATAAAATAATTCAATAAAAGTAAATACTGCGCACACTATTGCCTACATGTAAACTACGTTACATATACGGAAATCTCTGCAAATTACAATTTTAAAATGTGTATATTAAGACTACATTTAAGAGGAAACACATAGAAAAAAGTTAAAATGGGCGCCCTTATCGTAAGTGAGCTTACTGTGGATACTAAATTTACGCAATTTTGGTTTTAAAAAATGGAGGTGGATTTTTATGATGAATATTGGCGGTATTACTTGGAAGACTTTCAAATGCCAAATTTCAGGTGCAATTTGAAGAACATTTAAAATGGAACAAGTATATTGAACTAATGTGTAAAAAACTAAGTACAGCTTGTTTTGCACTAATTCAACTTGCTTTAAAGTGTAGTATAACGTTTTTAAAAAGTGCTTATTATGTTTTTATAACCAGTGGTATTATATTTTGGGGACAAAATAATGGGGCGTTATTTCTGTTTTTATTTTGCTTAAGATAGCTGTTCGCACTACAGTATTACTAACTAAAAAATATTTACAAAATAAACATTGGTATGCCTATTTTCAAAGTAATAAAAACATGTTGCCAGTACCGTTTATTTATATTTATAATTCTGATGTATTCGTTAGAAATATAAGTCAAGACAATTACACGTTTGCAACAATCGTTTCGGGTTTTTTCTTTTAATTGAATACATCAAAATTCAATTACCATTCTTTATTATTTCACTGTACATGCTAAGATTAAAAAAGTAATACTTTTAAATATTTTTAAATAAAATAATTTGCACTCTCCTGTATTTGCGTAATGCTATTGAGCCAGGAATCTTGTTGACATAACAAAGTAATGTTTACGTGCATTATGTTATTTAGAAGTTGTGATCCGAAAACGTAGTTATCGGTAGAGTTCTTTTGTTACTGTACAATAAATACCAATTAGTCACATTCGTCTATACATAAGGTTTTGGGGACTAGATAAACAACGTTAGGACGTGTACTAAAATTGTTTTGTTAGAACAAAATATAGGCAATCCATGATGACACGGTAAAAGTTTTAGTTGGACACAAATACCGTTCAATATTTTTTTATTAAAAAAATATGAAAAATTTTAAATTACTAAGTAAACGTTTGAGCTCTGCACTTGTGCGGAACCTAGTATTATTTTAGGACAAAAAATCCCGCCCAATCGAGAGCTTCTTCAAGCGGTGAACGATATAGTTCGTACTGTCTCAAAAAACCGTTCACTTAAACTACCCATTTTGAACGACCAAGGTCTGCCAAACGAACGACCTACACTAAGGCTGTTACACAATTGAAAACATTAGCATATGACATCACGATAGTTTTTAATACATGGCCTTTTGAGGTGGTCATATAATTGAAAACTTTAGCATTGGATTTACGATAGCTTTCAATATATGGTTTCTTATGAAGTAGTACACAATTGCGTCGCCTAAGCTTCAGTCAAGTTGGCTGTTCGCAAAGAACCAGCTGATATGAATGTTATATTGAATAATGTTTATTACTAAGTATAACCACGAAATGGCTGTTATCGCTCTGAAGCATGGATTCGATTTCAATGAAGAAACAGGCTGTTCCGTCCCACGAAGTTCCAGAAATTGTGCGAGGTGGAACTGGAACAGCCTGTTACCGTGTAGACCACGGTCGTAGAAGTACAGGTCTGGACACTCGCCTATCTAACAATGTATTTTGCTTGATCCCCTTGTTGTTCGGTTGTAGTTCGTCAAGTTACCGAGAATGTCGTACTTTTTGGCGCTGTTTTCCGGGCGGTCGGACTCATGGCCTTAGAAGTTCAGGTCTGGACACTGCTATAAAATATTGACCCCCTTATGACTGATTTTAGTTCCTTCACTATCCGCAAAAATGAATGAAAACTGGTGGTGCCACTAGCACACTCGTGCTAGTAATTATTTTTCAAACATTAAATGTATTATATTTTTAAAGTACAAATATTAGGAACTTACTTAAGTTTAACCAGAATATGTTTAAACACTTGAGTTTTGATTAAAATAACGAACTTCTTTTCACAACAGCCCCACTGCGATAGTGGCGCCAACAGTTTCTTTCAGTCATAAGAGGGTCAATGATAAAGCATTGAAGAGTAGGTGAGTGTCCAGACCTGAACTTCTAAGACCGTGATCGGACTCAAACTCCGTCCACTTTTTTCCATTGTTAAATTTATAAAGTAAATAAAGATCGCTGGAGCCTTTTCTTAAATTTGTGAACGAAGGAAGTATCTCATAAATTGATAAAAAATATATTTTGATAAATTGTTTATCTTAGTGGGGAGGAAGTGGGCGGAGTTTGAGCCTACCGCCCTAACAGCAGCGCCAAAAACCTATAGCATTATCGTGAACTTAGTGAACTACAGCCAAACAACAAGGGGGTCAAGTTTCCAGGCGAGTGTCCAGACCTGTTCTTCTACGACCATGTTGTAGACATATGCCTTCATTCGGGAACACTGTTGCTCATCTGACTCTGTGTTACCACAGTTCGTAAACACAAGATATATTAGAACATTGACAAAAAAAGCTTTACTAAATATTTTAGTTCGGTATACGTTTGTATTTCGTATCTTGGGTATTTTAAAAATGTATGATATGAATATAAATATTTGGCAGTTAAAAAACTTAACTGATTGGTCAACAGTTTGTTACGGACATTAATTAGAACTATCCTGTTGTTTAATTAACAATGTCTGTACTGTAACCTGTTATTGAATAACTGTTACGGTCACGTAACAGTGTTATTTTAACTGTTATGTTAAATACCGCCCATCCCTAATTATTTGAAACAGAGAAAAAATGTCTTGCATTGTGTGCTGTGCTGAAACATATTTGATTCATTAATAATTGCAATGCTTCTACATATTAACTCTTTACAAGTGCCTGGAAGCATTCAAAACAGGATTACTTATAAATTCCCTTGGTTAAATTATTTCTGTGCTTGGTTAACTGTAAAAAAATATGAAAAAAAAAATCTATTGCTTTTATATAATTTTAATATGTCGCAATTAAAAGTAAACTCATGTTACAATTAAACAGCCTGTATTCAGAACCTAATAATTAAACTAGGCTTGATATGGAATAACTTCCACGCCTATTTAATAAATTGTAATACCGTAACTAAAAACAAATGTTCTCATAACTACTGGTTGCAAACGCATTCTACAATGTAGTCGAGACTTAAACAAAAACAATCGAACGTTCTTTTAACACATCGCCATGTTAGTTCCATAATCCATACAATATGATATTTTAGGTGTGTCGTATATCAAACTATAGGTCATTCGGAATAAAGTGAGCACTAAAGATTTAACCTTTGAAAATAATCACTAGCCGTTGTTGCATATAATTCAACATTGACAACAGTTACATTACTGCTTATACAGTTGGCAGCGAATTATCGCACGTAGTTCCGTGTATTTTATATTTAAATACAACATTACTGAAAGAACATCAAATGGAATCGATCTCTTCGTATTTAATATACTATAAAATATTTATTTATGATAGTATTGACATACTTACTGCCTGTATAAGTTTAATTAAACGGCGCCAGTAGAAAGTGATTTAATCCGGGCCGTTCAAATTCAACAGTCGTTAGCGAAAGGCGTCTAGCACTACGCGCACTGACGTAGTTAATTATTTCACCAACAGGTGGCATCAGAGGTAGGTTTTCGCCACTTAGCTTGGAAGCGTTCAATGACAGTACCGGACGGTACAAAGCGTTGTTGTGTTTGTCCGTTGTGCAATAAATATGGCTTTATGATAAAACACATTCAAAAGTATTATAAGTGACTGTTTCATCATTGGTAATATGTAAGTTGTTATTTGTTACGATCGCCAACATGAGTATCTTGATTTAGAAACAGCAATTTTTTTTTTGTTTCATACACTAAGAAAATACGTTTTTATTGAGTGTGTCGTTGTTCATGGCAGTATAACTGAACATGTTTGAATTCTTAAATTGCGTGTGTCATTATGGCGTGTTTTTTTTTTTTTTTTGTGGCAGTTTTGAGTTATAAATTCGATTTTCATGTGTACATATTTACGAGATACATAACGGCAGTAGTGCGGGTCGTATAAATTAGAGTCGATGCACAGAAACCAGTATTAAAAGACGTTAACTCGCAGGTATTTATAACTAAGATTACTATTGGTTATACATTTTATTCAATACACGTGTATTTAATGAGATGATATTGTTGATAACATTTTCAGCCCAGTGTAATGTAGATCTAAACATTGTACAAGCCTATGTAAATTAAAGCACCTGGCAATGTTTACGTTTACATACCGCGGAAAGATATAAACTGGCAGAAAATAGAAATTAATCAGGGCTTTTTAAAGTGCTCACTTTATCCCGAATCACTTATATCAACCATTTCCAGTAGAAAACACTATTATCAAAGTCTAAGCATCTCTTTAGGCTTTCTGATCACTGAATAGTGTGGTCAGTGAAAGAATAGGATAATATAAATCATTAATATATTTTTTAACTTCGTCTACGTACGGCACTTTTGGTAACTACTGGCTGTGTTGATATTACCAAGTCCGTTGAATCAGACGTAAATTATCACGGTACAAACCATTGTATTACTAAAATAATTTAACATAAAAATACTACATTATTTCTGAAATGTGAACCATTTGCACTAATAGGTTGTAGATTTTTAAATGTATTATTCATTTTAATTAATATGTCATGTTACATGACTAGACGATTCATACTAATTTCTCCTTTTAGATACACTTATAATAGCTACACTAAAACCCCTGTGGAAGTTTCATTCACACGTCAAGTTTCCCGAAAATTTACTGTTTCAGAACCACGTTCAAAACAGAATACCGTATTGGCTTGTACGAAGCATTGATCCAGTATGAAACGATGAACAATAGGACAGTGCTGCTTGAAACAATCTCATTCATATACCACTTGTTGAAGCAATAAGTTGCTGAAGCAAACGAAACAATATTGTTTTTAAACACGAGACGGCACTGTTTCGAGACATCAATACACCCTAATGCATCGACACAGTGTTTCGAAACATACACACATCGGCCAACTCTATTAGTCAGTTGTGGTGACATGTTTCAATAACGTAATATTCACACAACCGGACAGGTGTGGTGGCTAGGGATGTTGCGATACCATGAAAGTATCGATACTAGGATTGAAAGGGGCATCGAAAGATTGGTATCACAAGAAAGGTATCGATACCGGTATCATATTAATACTGGGAAAAAAGGTTGAGAAAAAATTTGTAAGCTATTTTTTATATTGTACCTATGGATACAAAAACCAAATGATTACATAAAATGCTAAATTAATTAAAATATAATTTTTAAAGCATGTGATTGACATAAAACCTAGTGTCACAATCCCTCAAAATATTTTTTTCTCAATATATTGTATGTTCTTGTTTATGACTAATCACAGTATTCTTGGAGCGCAGTCTTCTGTATGCAAGTTTCGGCATATTAAAGTAAAAAAAAAAGTGGGTTTCATCACAATCACTCAAAATGTGTGGCTTTTCCATCCGTTTTCCTAACAGGCGGTTTCTATCCTTGTCTAAGATCATCCCAGCCTTAGAGAACAGCCTCTCAGCAGGCACAGACATCGCCATTATGCGAAGATATTTCCTTGCCTCCTTATACAAACAGGGGAAAACAGTCTTCATTTCTTCCCACTGAATGATTGGATCCGAGCTCAGGGGAGTTACAGTGTTCCCCAAATAGACCGACATCTCATCCCCTGAATATGTTTTGTCCTTAGTTTTCCCATGAGCCAGTTTGTTATGGTAACTCCAGAAGTCATATGCTTGTGTACTCTCTTGTACCTGGCTCACAGAGTCATCAGAATCGCTGGATGATTCTGATACCGACGCCTTTATCATTCGTTTCAAATGGGAACTAGCAGTTCCACAAGCTACAGAGTTCGTGAAATGCAAATTTTTGAAACTTTGATCCAATATAGTTGCAAAGGCGACAGGAAGGCATGATTCAATGTGTCCAAATAGTTTTTCGATTTGTGCTAAAAGGAGTGTCTGAGCTCATTTCGATTGTCGCCCTGTTGGAACTACTGATTAAATTTTGCTAAGACAGCAGCTTAGAGAGGAATAACTTTCGAGATTGTTACATATTGCTCACCAGATACCTCCAATGTCATAAACTCGAGAGGTTCGTGAAGATCCACAAGTTCTATAAGGACTTCCATTTCTGAGCCAGTGACAGGAGATGCTGCTTTAGGGTATTTCATCTGAATGGGAATTAACAAATCAGTCATTTCAATGTACCTAGCGATCATGTAATAGGTCGAATTCCACCTTCTTACCCCGGGTTTTTTTTTTTTTTTTTTTTTTTTTTAAGTTTCCCTCACTCAGACCTTGAACTCTTAGAGCACTCTGCAGTGTATCACTAATAATTACACTGTTTTTAACCCATTTAACTATATATCTCACCTTCGATATAAGTGGAGAAAATGTGGAATCTCCAGTCACTGCTTCTACTACAAATTTCAAAATATGGGCAAAACATGTAATATGTTTGTTTTTGCGTAACTCATGAATATCATTAATGGCAGCAATCATATTTGCACCATTATCTGCAACTGTAGCCTCAATTTTGAACAAATCTACTCCCGAGGTTTTAAGGGTATCCACCAGTTGTTCACCAATGTATGATGCAGTGTGACATTCTGCTGTTCCTTTGCAGCAATCACAAGATATTTCAGTTCTCTTCCTTCATTGAAGTGAACTGTGACAAAAAAAAACTCTGGTGGTCATCATTTGACTCCATATGCCACAAATTATGGAAAAATGACAAACAACCTTAAATGACTCCTTGAAAGTTTGGCGAACTGTGTCAAATTTGGTGTCAAGCAGAGCTTTGAACTTGTAAGGAGATGGTATTTGATAGGCAGGAGTAAGTTCCCTGACTAATCTACGAAAACCAACTTGTTTTTTCAGCTTCTCTGAAATAAAAAGAGATTGTATTCTGAGCCACGTTATACACACCAATTTTAAACATGACCAAATTGGAAATTAACTTAAAATGTTTAGTAAAATTGATTTATTTCTAAATTATATGGAGAAAATTCCTAACTCCAAGGTTTTTAATGATGTGATTTATTATTTCAACATCTTCTGCATTGATTATATTTTAAACATAAAAATGAGCGAATACAAAAATCAACCTGGGAGTTTAATTACAATTTGTATTTATATTATAGCCTAGCTAAATTTTTGAAGGAAGAACAGTATTATCTTAACTAATAATGTGTAAAAGAATTTTAAATTACCTGATTAGTTAAAATTAAATTTTCTGTTTTCTGCCCAAATGAAAAAAAATACGTCTTGGCCAAATATGACATAAGGAATAGACAGATATGCTCTAATTTATATCTGGCCCAGATATGGCCAATTTCGGATATAACTTTTTTTCATATAGGCGCCCCGAAAAAAAGTACGATAGATAGTAAAAATAAGCTATGACAAAACAACAATGACATTTTTTCAATATCTGAGACCATTTGGATTTTTAAACTATCACAACAAGAATTTGGCTTTGTGTATTTTTATTCTTTAGTCTTGCAATGTTTGCTGCAAAAACTCGGGGCATGAAAAACCTATTTTAAAATTGTATAGCAACAAACTCCTGAAAAGAATTGTAGAGAGAGAAGCTGTAGGTACAGCTAGCCAGGCCCGGATCAAGGGGAGGGGGGGTGCAAAGGGTGCACGTGCCCCGGGCGGCAGCCTGAAGGGGGCGGCAGATCCCAAGGCAAATAATCCAGCAGATTCGAATTACTACTGCACTTTTATTCTCGGCAGGAGTCTATTCCGTAACTTGAGCGTCGGGAGCGTCCTAACGATACAACTGTGCTCTCTCAGTCTCATAGTAATTAGTTTGTGCAGTTATAAGCAGTTTGGTGCGTGACAACGTTGCCTGTTCTATATACTACAGGCCGGGACATGGCAGTCGTTCTCCAGCTTAAAAAGCGCTACGCTTACTTAGGCTCGGCTGCAAGGTTCTCGCTCTGCCCGGTAGATGTCTCAGCAATGTGGTTTTTCAAATGCGCGGCTTCTGGTTCTGATTGGTCGGCAGCTAAACTGCTGTTGCAGCGCTGAGTTTGCTGAAGGCGTCCGTTGCGTAAACAAATACGTGTAGTTCCAAGAATGCCCGCTAGATGTCTCATCTAGATTTTTTCATTTGGTTGGCAACACTAAGTTATTACGCAGTCCAGTTATTCACTCCCCAAACTCCGCCGCTTCGGCAGCTTAGCTGTAATGTGAATTAAATAAGCTGGTATGTTGTCAGTATAAAAGTATAATCGGTACCGAAATCACGAAATACAGTTATAACAAGTTTGTTTTGGATTGTTGGCGACTGACTACAGAGGTAAGTTCAGTTCAGTTTAACTTAGAAGTCGCCTTGCATTGTTGCATATATTTACATGTTTTACCTACTATGTTAATCTTGTGTGTATTTGTCTATATATGCATGACAGTGGCCAGTTCCTTTTCCTGTAACTGAGTGCGCACAGTTACAATGATCTCATTCTTGTCGATCATCGATGGATAGTTATAATTACGTAATTACAAGCTGAGTCAAGGTGGCTAAAATGTTACAAATTAATTTTAATTTTAGAACTTTGTAAAAATGTACAAGATCTAGATTACTGTGACAACAATATGTTAAATTTCCTGTTGTAAACTGCAAATAGTACGTCGGAGTGCTAGACTTACTGAGGCCATTAAATGCTGGAATGGCGTAATAGAACGACTGCGTTTATTAATTTAAGAACTTTGATAATTATGAACGAGATAGGCCTATTGCATATACATTATCTACAGTACCTTACGTTGCATATGTAAAAATTAAAGCAAAAAAATAGTATTCGTTTTACACACATTTTTCAGACTAATAACGTGAGAAATTTTTCGTGAATTAAAATTTTACTCGTACATTGTTAACGACGGCAGTTGTGCAGTAAATATGGAATATTTTTATACATAACAAAGTGTTTTCTTTCTTGCGTCTGCATTTCATCCCCATACGTTTGTTAGTTGGCCACTGTACAAAACAAAATAAACAATGATCCATTATTTACATTCACAGTAATCTTTTTCCATAATTTGTTTTCTATCCAAACGCAAAAATTGTTCTTAAAAGTGTGACAGATCATGCTCGCAAAATGTGTGAAATATTATGTGATTTTGACATCGCTTGGCGAAAACTGTACGCATACAAGAAACCTTTTACCTGTTCCCAGTTTCCTTGTATCCTTTAAATAGGCTACATAAATAGGTACACGGAAATATTTAGGGCACTGCCTACTTGGCATCTCCTTAGTTGAACTGATTTATAGAAAATTTGAAACATGCAGTTTTGTTGTGAAACAGTTTAACGTGCCTCTCTGTGGATTCAAGATGTACTGGTAGACGTAATGAAAATGCATGCCATTTGTCAAATTGATGCTGCAACCTTTTTCAACTTTACAAAAGCTTTTCGCTCAGTAAAATGATAGCGTCAATGCTTAAAGTTCCAAAGGTACACAAGTCACGACCCATTCAGAAGCTTTCATGTGGTAACCCTGTAGTATTTATTAGATGTCCTTGTCCGTGCCGCTCAGTCCCTGTGTTATGAGCTAAAACGTAAATATCTCCAAGCAGACAGCGTCCTTAAGGGAAATTAATCCCCGCCATCTTGTTTTAGGTTTCCGATACTAACACATCTGTTGTGTGTTTAGAGAATCATTTCTCTTCGTAGCTGAAATAGTTCCGCAGATCCACAAAGGAGAGCAGCACACTCGCATACTTGATCACGTGGTGTTAGTCAACTCCTCATATCCCTCCCCACATCTCCCTCCATGATATCTCCCGACTCCCACTCCTCCCCCTGGGCGGTTATCGGTCTCTTTCCATCACACTATTCTCTTCGTAGGCTGTAGCATTGTTGCCAAACTTGGCAGTTCACGTACTGTGCACGTGCCAGCTCTGTCCCCGGCGTGTATGCATTGTTCCTCGTAAACGTCACGTACGCTACAGTAACACAGTGGCAAACAAGTCCTAACTTACGACGTTACTGCGGTTAGTATGTGTGTCGACATGATATCTGCCTCGTATTAGGTATTTACATGTTTACGGACGAAAAACGCATACCCGCCAGGGACTCAGATCTGGCGCGCGGACAGTAACCAAGTAACATTCAGTGTTCCAGAATTTGGTGTATTATATGCCGTTTCTAGATTGTGTAAGTGTTCAGCAAAAATGTCCAAGTGGCGCCAAGGTGTTACATAGGGACGAAAACGTACCAAACTATCCAAAATTATTAAACTACTTAAGCATGTAAACAGAAGTAAGCAAACGTTACAACTTCCATTAAGTGGATGACAATAGTACATCAGTAATGGAAGCTATAAAAATAGTTAAAATATTTTGTTAAATAATTTTTTTGAGATGGTATTTCAAATTAACTGAGCGTTCCTATTTTTTGTTACTATAGGATTAAATTCAGTGGTTACTGGAGTTTTTGTCATACAACGAGTGGGAAACTTTTGTGAACTGGGATGCTGGCCTGGAATGGTTCATTCTGCCAGTTTCTGTCATTCTGTCAAAGTTGTGTGACGCCATCTCTAATGACCTCGATGTCGACGAGACGTTAAGCCTTATATAAACTGGGTTCAGTCCCGGTGCGATTGCATGAAATTTTAGCTGCTGGGAATCCATAGACCCGTTTGAAGGGCACATATATACGCATTACTCATTCCCTAGCATCAAAACTTGTTGAAATAATGCAAATTTTAAAACATAGATCACATCTCATTAGAGTTATGTGACTTCTGATTAATTGTATTTCTCCTTCAGTGCTGTACATGGCATGCACTTATTAAGTCGTATGGAATTTAAAATTAACAATTACTTTTTAGCTAAGAAAATAGAAGTATAGAACAACGTGTGTACATATACCTACATACCTTCGTATACATCTGAAATGTTAATTTAGGGACTACTTACAAAGCGGAGTGAATATTTGAAAGTCAATTTAAGGCAAAACGTATTGAGAAGAACATTTTAATTACATATTTTTTAATGATATTTTTTAAAATTTATTTTTCTTTGCATTTGCAGGCAATATGCAGCTCAGATATTTCCATGATATTTTAGTACGGAGTACTTTTGCATCACATTCCTAGGTCTTTGAGTAGCACGTTCGCGTCCTGGTTTCAACTACGCAGCCGATATATTGTCACTCACCCCTCCTCCCTCTTCATGACATTTGGCCAGCAA
>PNEQ01076064.1:0-26897 GCA_003012365.1 Medauroidea extradentata
ATATATCAACAGTAAACTATACATCAGCAATAGTTTGGCCGGTACACAACGTGAAGTGTAAATATTAAGAATCACTACTCATCGGGCGAAAATATTTGTTTTACCGATTAAGTTCATTAATAAAAATGTTTCTACAGTGGTGGAAAGTATTCATACGTAAAGAAAATTATAGTTTACTTACTTTGAAATGTTTATTTTTATTGCAAGGAATTCGCTACCAGCATGTACAGACGTGTTTGATGCGTACATTTTACTTACGATAAATTACATTGGGGGAAAAAAAAAGTATTAATCCATTTTGTAATTACGATACATGAATGCAAGAATTTCTGTGATATTCCACTGGTACGAACGTTAACAATTCACAACAAATTATGAACCCGCAAATAAACACGACGACGACTACGTATTTCGGCCATGATAAAATTACTAAAACAACTAACCAACAATCGCCATAAAAAGTTTTTTGTGATTTCACGTAATTAAATTTTGTTGAAATCTTCGTATTTTTTGTAACTTAAGATAGCACTTATAAGCAATTAGGAAGACGAATTTAAAAAAAAATTGGAAAATTAAAAATTAAAGCAAACCAATTTCGGAAACAATTTAAAAAAAAAATGGAAAACTGAAAATTAAATAATTGCTTAAAATATAAAATTATTTTCGTGAAATTACGATAACACAAAATTATATATATATATACGAAGATACGAATTGTCAGAAAAAATAAATTTTTCAGGGCTGTTTTGAACGCTCACTTTATCCCGAACGGCCTATACTGTACATAATTCAGCACCGAATGCAGTGCCTAATTCAGTACAAGTAGCGCTGCAACAGAATGTACCGCAACTATGCCGGTCCCAGGCGAAATTCCGTACTTAATTTCACAAACAGAGACCGGCATATTTTTCATTCTAGTGTATGCTTATGGCCATGCGCAATGCACAGTTTCAGTCACCGAGCATGTGACATAACAAGTAGGGTTGCCAATGTGCTTTGATTAGAAATAAAATTATTTTTCCCTACTGAACACACGGCCATCAGATGTTCTAGAACCTTAATAATACAAGATAATATCATTTATTTGGCAACTACGTGCAAGTTTGTTTATGAATTAGTTCTCGACAATTTTACTGTTGTAATTTATGGAACATGTCAACCTACATCAGAAATATGCCTTTCCCCTTTATGTACCGAAACATAGAAGTGAACAATCATAGTGTATACACAACGCAGATGTTTTGCTACATAATTCTGTTAAGAAATCTCAGTCGACGTATACAAACAGAATTAAATAATGTATTGCGTAGAGAATTTAAGGGTAGTAAGTACAGGCTTTTATAACTAGCTAATTTGTTCTGTGTTTATAGCACGATTTCTTATGACGTCCGCTTAAATCCCGTTTTCTTAAAAATTGTTATACATAAAGTAAACTAGTACCTGAACTGTAGCCCCGCTTATTAAACATAAACAAGCGGACATAATGTCAGATAAGCGAATATGTCGTATACGCTAACAACGAGGACTGGCCAAACTTATTAACCTGTTTACGAGGATCAATTTATAAAATAGAAAGAAAGCAGGTAAGAACAAAAAAAAAAAAAAAGTATTCACACAATATGCATTTCTCGTTTGCCGATTGCTGTGGTCTTTTTAAATGTTTGCCGTGCCGCTGCGAGGTCACATGAACGATACAAATAATGTAGAATGTAGAATAAGAGGCTTTCGGATATACAAGACTTCAATCACGTATTGCTTTCGAAGCAAGTTGTACCGCCGGACAAGACCAGAAAGCCTCATTGCGACGGAAATTTACGGGTGCAACATTTCTGAAGGCAGCACGACGTTAATAAACGATTATGTTTCGAACTATAGCGAGAACGTCTAGACTATTTACAACAAAATTTATTATTTTGACAGTTCATAATCCAACTTCAATTTATGAAATCATTTAACCACTTATATGGCATGTTACTTCGTCTACAGGAAAATAAACAGCTATGCATATTAGACTGTGCCAATACCGTCTTAAGTATGAATATTGCATCTGTAGAAGGACAAGATGAGTTTAGTAGAAGTATGTTCAAGTCGGAGTAGACGTAAACAACGACCTTTCTAGAGCAGCTAACTCACAATGTGAGTGATTCTTCAATAATTCGTAATGTCACATTTATTTAAATTAATTCATGCGTATGTGATTTATCTTCGTTACACTATTTAAGGTGAAATGCCATCATTTTAAAAGGAAACAAGACAGGATTAAACAAACAAGGAATTTCTATTGCTTGTATAACATCAATTAACATTATTTGTTAATGCTGGAATGTATAAATACAAAACAAAAAAAAAATACTTAGAATTAATAAAATGCTCTATTTCACACTAAATTTAAACTATTTGTTGTGTGCTCTGTTTCACCTTCATTATATTTACTGTGACTGAACATAAGTCTTTGTGTAAAAATATAATATTTTCGACCAAGGCATTAAAAAAACTTTTTCAAGTGCTTACAATATATAGCACACTACAATAAGACAGTTTTTTTAATTAGTGGTTTTTACATGTTATGGTAGCGTAATAATAAACTCAAGTCGTTGGTATGATGCAGAAAAACATAGATTTTTAAACATCATTCACAAAACCAAAGCATTTTAATGTTACGAAGTACGATGCACATAGTTTAGAATTCAGAAAACTAATTAAAATTCATTACATTTGTACAGTATGACATTTTAACGGTCTGTGTAGTTAACTTTTAAAATGAATTTTTAAAATACCTTCCTTCAGTTTTGAAAAAACTATTATTTCAAATCATAATATTATTTGTGACTTTAATGCTAACAATTTAAAAATAATTGTGTAACAGATTCCTAACTCGCAAAATTATAATTATTACTTAAACTTGTCCAGGTAAGCACGTACAAGAATAACATAGACAGATATAAATATACATACAAATATACGTGCACAGTAAGTATTTAATAGTAATTATAAATGCTTTGTTCGTGAAAACTCCGTGTAATACCTTCTGACTAACATAAAATTTTGCTAAAAATCGATAAAAAAACGAAGAAGACAGAGTCCTAAATTTACAAAAGGAATGCAAATCAAGAATGATGCCGTAGATATATATAAATAATTCGTTAAAAATTTCTACCCACATCTTACAATCTCCAAATATACTAGTGACAATTAAAATAAGTAATAAATAAATGTTTAACAGAAAAAGATTTATTCCTATAGAAAAATTAAATTCAAACATAAAATGGACGAATATAGCTAAGCACTTTGCAAAAACATAACCATGTAAGTTACAACGGCACCAATGAACGCACAAAGAAATTGTAAGTCAAGAGTAATGAAGCCACAAGCTGAGAACTTAACCCGACGTCTCTTTGCCTCCTGGTGGAACATCTTCACCTGGGTCAACACTTGGCCATCAAGATCTCCCCACAACAAGAGTTGCTGGAGATTCTTTACTGTAGTTTCTGACTCAGTAACTACGAGACTCCCGGCGTAGCAGAGCGAAGTTACCTTAAAGACGTCGAAGAAGCACCACAACAAGTAATTAAAGATAGTCCAACGGGAAAGTTCCATAGCAAAACCAGGATGTAGGATGTGGTAAACATACATGATCCCTGAGGTGAAGTTTGATATAATTTCTAGCAATATTGTAGTGCCAGACATCGAATTCACCAAATCTAGAACATCAGACAAAGTAAAATAAACTTTTCTAAGCGTGTTTATCCAATCAGCTAGCCTAGTATCTTCAATCATTTGGTTTGTCAATGACTCAAGTGAAGTAACTGCAACTTTTCTTTGAAAGAGTGACTTAATCTTTGGCACAGTTGTGAAGACTCTAGACTCAGAGTCGACAAGCAAACACCGCAGTGATTTGTTCAACAGCTTGTAGCGGTACCACACCGTCAAAATCAATAGCAAAATGAAGAAGCAGTAAACAACTGAGACTGATTCAGAATACCATATTGTGAAGAAGGACAAAGCTGGGAAAACATTTTTGTCCATTTGTATGGATTTGTCAATAAATAAATCAGTGGTGTAAACTACAACAAAAATTAAGATCATCAAGAGCTGACTAACACAGGTTTTCCTGTACAGAGTTGTTGGATGCATGACAAGAACTTCATCAACTACGGATAACCTAAAGGCGAAGTCTGCGGCAAACCGGTGACCTCTAATCAAGTTAATAACCAGAGCCGAAATCGCCACTGCGTAGAGAAACGCGAATTTAACAATTGTGCCAAATATGAGTAAAATATATGTTTCATTCAAAAGGATTCTTCGGATGGTGTCTAGCGTGCAACAGATAATAATGGCTAAGACTACAAGGAAATTGTAGACAGTGTGAAGTGTGAAGTGTGAGGTGGGAGCCAGCCCGAGGATTCCTTGGATCAGGCGGCTAGGCCAAAGCGATGATGGGAAGTCCAACGGGGACATCCATCTAGGTGTCATCCTGCACACACCAACACAAGCCATGCAAAGTACATCTGCTCATAACAATTTCAACATAAATCAGTAACACATACATAGCCCTATTAACACACCAAAGAAGTATATTGACAAATAGTACATACTTTACACTAATCAATGTTGTAAATTATTTTCAGACTAATTTTTGTAGCAATCTATTCGTCAACACTCTGAAGCAATGGTAGTTTCAAGACAACAAGTGATGCATAGCAACAATTTTTGTGCTCTATTAGGAGTTTTAGGTAGATTTATTGAAATTATTGCTATCGAAAACTTGCAAATTCTTCGGGATTTTTTTGTTATGCTTTTCTGTTGCGTACAATTTTAATTAGTCTACAGTACATGGAATTCCACAAAAAAATATAATGCAAAATATTGCACATATGACGATGAAATTCATAGTTTTTTTCGTGCAACGTATTACAGACTTTCAGTGTTAACCTTAACAATGGCTGAGACAGGAATAGAATAATTTTTCCTTTGATTATTTAACAGATTGAAAATTCTGTCGAATCATTTAATAATTTGTGCTTCTCACATACGTTTAGTTAGGTTGAGTTATATGTTCATTAATATTTTTCACCAACTTTGAATTTATATCAAAATTGAAAGACACAAAAATTGGCACAAAATGATACACCTTAACGTGATACAAACAGTTTTGCATGTAAAATGACTTTTAAATGTTTAATGTAGCCCTTATTTTCAAAGTCTGGGTTTCTAAGTCTATTGTTTAAGTAGTAGTTTATTTGTTACTGTTATATCTGTACTTCTTAATTAAGGCAAGGTTTTTGGTTACAATTTGAGCACTGCTTATTATAGGTTTTATAATTTTTACTGTAAATATTGCACTGCAACAATATACTTACGGAGTGTGAGTGGAGAGAACACATTTGGAAGAGTTGCATCCTAGATTAGATAAGCAAAGGTATGAGACTGACCAAGTATGAGTCAGCTTCGTGCCTGATTGCATTGTATGCAGTTTCCGGATGATGTAAATTTAGGGTTCCGCTGGTACTAGTCAATAAATTTCACACGAGGAGTCAAGAGGGTATTGCCATAAACTGTCACTTTCTAAAGAACAGTAAGAATCCAAAGAGATCTTAGCAGACAGACATGGGGAACATTAGATCTTCCTACCATTAATTATTAACAATCCTGGTCATACAAAGAGAAAAAAATTTATAGCACAGGTAAACAGCATGTTCGGTGTATCTGTACTTTGTTTCTTAAATTAGAGAAGTGTTCATGGATGACCAACTGGTATAGAGACTTGCTGATGTGGAACTGTGTAAATCAATCAGCTCGCCAATAAGTACACCGCCTATAATTTCGCCTAAGTTAAGCCGCTTGAAATTACTAATTTCATTAACACTTATAATTGGAATTAAATTCAGTTCGGTAAAAATCTGTTATTTGTTTTTTGTTTGTTAACGAAACTAAAAAATAATAATGGGCGTAAAGGCGGTAAATAATATGAGAATCGGAAGACATACAATGTAAAATCAACCATTAAACCTTACGACATGACGTATGACGAAGGGTTCGGCTTCAGAGCACTATCTACCTTATGGCCTAGGAATAAAGAAGTAATACACTCCAGACAACATAAGAGATTGATCAGAAGATATTGAGGCAAAAGTAGAACGAGAATAAAAAATTAGATAGAAGAGGGGCTTCAGTTGTACAGCTTGGAATGTCAGCCCTCCTTTTTGCATATATAAAGGAATATCGCTGGCAACATATTCGTCGGAGGGTCTTCGCGTCATATAGTTTCACAGACAGAAAACCAAGTAAACTCGTCGCCAGCCACTGTAATAATTTTTATAGCGTGATTTGCCTCATAGGTATTTTAACTGAACTGAAACTAGGTTTTTGTGATATAAAATACTGACTTATGTGATTTATCGAGATATGAATATTTGTAAGCAACCGACAAGTTTAGAAAGATGCTAATGTGGTCCTGAGAGATGGCAAGTGTCGCCACCAAGCCAGAGGCCGAAGTATCTCAACATGATGCTCTAGACAATGAGCAGAACTGATTATTTTCATCACGCTGTGGCCCGCTACAACAAGACAACTCCATCATAATAACGCTCCCCCCTCCTAACGTGGGGTTATGGGCACGAAATGCCGGACTGCCCTTGAAAATCAGCAGCCAATCAGAACTATCCGTAGTAAATGATGTGGTTGTAGGTATATGGCAAATAGGAAATATTAGTGATAGATTAAATGTTACAATCTATGTCATAAACAATGTATAATATTAAATATTAGGGATTATGAAAATAAACGGCCACGCAGTCTGCAAATGACAGCTCGTTACCGTTGGGAGTGACCTAAGCGATAGAAAGCTGCTGAGTTGATAAGTCGTTGAGATTTGCTGCAGGAGAACCGCGAGAAAAAAGAAATTTTATGAGATTTTGGAGACACTCTGCCGCAGTCCCCAGGAGAGGGCAGAAGTGCTGACCACGCCCGGTTTTGGCGTAAATTATTTAATTTGCGGTAGTAAGAATTGTTTCAAGAGTTCGAAATTATTCTAACATATACCTTTCTTGAGGTGATCCAAGGAGATGCTGTCGCATATAGAACTATTCGCAGACCGCAAGTTAGTTTTTAATTTATTTGAAATATTACTGCGCAAATCACGTCTGACAATTGCGGATCACGGCCACAAGCAACGAACATAAACTGAGTATTAGTTATCTCTATATATAAAAATTAAAGCTGACTGACTGACTGACTGACTGATATATCAAACTGCAGCCCAAACCACTTGACCTATAATCGTGAAATTTTTTGTGGGGGTTCCCCTCAGGTCGTAGACGAGCACTAAGAAGGGATTTTTCGAAATTCGACCTCTAAGTGGGTGAAAAGGGGTGAAATGTGTTTCCGAAGAAACGTCGATAGAGCTCGAATCCGACGGCCAATCGTCGTGATTTTTACTTTAATAGGACACTTGTAAAAATGCATATTAGCCGTTTTAAGGATTTTTCGAAGTTCAACATTTAAGGGGGTGAAAAGACCTTAAATGTGTTTCCAATAAACTATCGATATATCTCGAACCCATCGGAATAGAGAGTTCAAAATATTGCTTACACAAATACCCAAAAAGCGGTTTTAGATTTTTTTGAAATTCGAACACCAGTCAGTAAAAAGGGGCAAAGAGTGTTTTTTATGAATCGTCTATATCTTTGAAACAAAATTTGGTATCGTCGTGATTTTTACTCAAATTGGCTACTTACACAAATGTCTATGACAGGACTCAAAGACGTTTCGAAATTCTTTATTTAAAGGGGTGAAAATACGTGAAATGTGTTTTCGATTATCCTTCCATATCGACAAAATTAATAGAGATATCGAAGTGCTCTTTGCTTTAAATTGGTGCTTTTTTAAATATCTCAAGTAACATTTAAAATATATTTTATGAATTCGGCCCCAAACTGTTTAAAAAAGGGGTAATATGAGTTTTAAACTCACATTCGAATTATATCGATCTCATAGTTTTTATATAGCGACGTGATTTTTGTTTAGAATAAAATTGATGCTTACTCAAATACCTAAAAAGTAATTTCAGGAATTTTCGAAATTCGCCACCCAAGGACGTGAAAAGGAGTGAAAATTCGTGAAAAGCGTTTTCAATTAATCGTCGATATATCTTGAACCCAGCGGGCTAATGTTGTGTTTATTTACGTTCACGAGATACCAATAAAGTATTCTAAAACGTTATTCAAGGGTTTTTCGAAATTTACTCTCTTAAGTGGTGAAAAGACCTTGAACGTGTTTTAGATAAATCCTCGATATCTATCGAACCCGTCGAGATATACAATTAATTTTTTCTTCAGGTTGATGATTACAGAAATTATCGAAAAATGGTTTTCAGATTTTTCGAAATACGATTTTAAATACTGTGCAGGGGTGATATATGTTTTTTTTTTAGTGAATGATCGATTTTGATTCGACTGAACGGGCTAGCGTTGTGATTTGCACTTCAGTTGGATACTTATACAAATGTCTAAGATGTAAATTTAAAATATTTCTAAATTCGACACCCAAAACGGTGAAAATGCACAAAATTTGTTTTCAATCAACCCACGATATCTATCTAACCAGTAGCGATTTGAGGTGTTGTTCGCATCAGAGTGATGCTTACGTAAATATTTAAAAAAATATGAATGTAATTTTTTTCTTTATAAGAAACGTGATTATTAAGAATAAAACCAAGTTGGTCAAAATTCAAGGCAGGCGATCCGAAATACAGGAACGAGCAGCGAGAAACAACCTATAGCTACAGGAGTTTCACTCTACAGTAACCTATCGAGACGTGGTGTTGTACAGCCTCTATGAGCCCAGGACACAGATATTTTATTTATTTTTTTAATAAATTTTATTTTCATGAATTATTTTGACGTTACGCGATGCAGTTGTTTGTTATTCAGGTCTAAATTCCGGGAGGTTCTGGGCTCGAATTCCGTTAAAAGCTGCGTGCGGACGTTCAATTCTGACACACAAAAACTACAAGGCAGATCGAATTAGTGCAATTTACATATAGTATTTAAAAGGGCTAACATTGCAGTTTGCTTTTCACTTAGGTTCCTCTACAATATCAACTGACATATCGTCGGTATACTGCCAAATGTGATTAAGTCATAAATGCTATTTCGTTTAAAACCAATATTAAATTGTAGATATTAAGAAAAATTTGGTATGTTACTATACTGTGACTCAACAGTACGAAACGACGAATAGACTTTAAACTTGGGCAATTGTTCGTGAACAACACATACATATTCCTAGCATTTTTATAATTTTATCTCATTTTGACTTTGTCACTTTTGGCAGTAACCGACGATATATCATCTCACTAATCTCAGGTTTGGGGCACCAAATACGTTTCCGCGAAACCTTTACCCTCTGAAACTTTGTAATGTCAATAAAGTTAAAGTGAATATTTTGAAAATATAAAGTTGAGGGCACCATCACCAATGGTTGTGCACTGGGTAAACAGATGTTTCTCATTCGATTAACCTCTTACCTTAGGTGTCTGTAATTACCCGACAATGTTAAATAGGCAGGGCTATAAATAAGGCCCAGGCGAAGGCTCTGTTAGTGGCAGGGACAAACTTAAGACTGCTTTTCGCGTGGACAGCTATAGCTACTTATCCTGCTGCAGAATTAGTTCAACTAGCCGCTTGGACATTCTAACACTTTATGACTGAAGTACCAATCTTGTGTACAAAGAGGTTTTTAAATTAAAGTAAATATTATCAGTTACGAATAATGCTCGCGAGCAAAGCCGCGGGGGACTGCTAGTCCAATATAAGACTGTAACAATATGAGCAGTTTTGTTGTATTGTAATATATTTTATACGACAGTTGAAATAAGCGTTTGTATATATATGTGTATAAAATTTGTATTTTTTAATTTTCTTGGGTATTCATTTAATATCAGTTACATTGTAAACAAATATTATTGTGCACTAGTAACGTAAGTTTCCGAAAATAAGTTTCCAGCTACGATAGTAAATGATAACATTAAGAAATTTTCCAAGGTGGGATAATTTTTAAAAAAAATATTGATTGTTTGTGTTTTAGAATGTAACTGATTTGAATAAAATTAAGGATCAGTCAATTCAGTAAACTAATAATCTCCCTGATACACGAGGCTATTGAAATTAGGCTCAAGTAAGGAAGCAGCATATATAGGACAAATAAGGAATCTAGGGAGAACCAGACAGCAAGTTTCGATCTAATATACATTCAGTTTAGCGAAATGTGGAAGAATCAGAGAGATGTGAAAATTCATTCAGAGAAATTTTAAAAGTAGCCTCGAAAGATGAATGTTTTATGTAAAAAAACATCGAGATCTTTAGAGCTGGTTACGAGTAACATGATATGAGTATGGAGCATCGCTGGAATGAAAGGATGGGGAAAGGGAAATTCCCGACAAAACTCGCCGACCAACGGCATCATCCGACACGATTCCCACATGCAAAAATCGGGGAATCGATCTCGCCGAGAATCGGCCGGAATGCTTTGGTGGAAGACAAATGGTCTGACTATTTGTCCACCGTGCCCCATAAAGAGTCATACGTTGACGGGTAGTAAAGAGAGGTTTTCTAATCCTGAGAGGAAAAATGAGGTTTTTGACCTACAATACATTAATGCGTTGAGATAAATTAGCTCAGACGCAACCCTATTACAGGTAAAGGCTGAGGGAGAAATATTAAAAAATAAAAAATAAAATAATAAACCTACGGGTATAGAAGGCCATGAATAAGGTTAATTCTACTGCAGGTTAGAAATAAAATTAGTTTTCTAATGGGAGAGTTTGGTACAGGGAAAATTTATTTCGCTAGTCTCGCTAAACTCGCTAAGGGACCAGAAAAATACGAAACTGTAGTAAAATTTAATTTGAAAAGTTTGGAAACTGATAGAAGTAATTCAACTTAATTTTAAAGAAAATATCCGATTTCACGATTTAAATTGTCAACTGTATATCATTTAAAATTCAGGAAGGCTCTGTGAGTGGTCAGAATGCACCCGTTAAAGATACCAGCGCTCAAGCGGCAGAAATTTTCACTGTGACAACTTTTAACATTGATCGTTATTGCCTGTAGTAGAATTAACCTTTGCCGTGCAGAAACCAACAGGGACTGCTGTCCGCTGGCAATAAGGAAAAGCAGAACAATAAACAGCAATCAGTTCCACCTTTTAATTGATGGGAGAAGAGTATTCCCGCCAGATCTCGAACCTAGACATGCAGGATGGGCATTGCAAATGCATAAACAGGATCAGAAGATTATTAATATTGTACGAGAGTTGGTTAAGACTTATGAGGCGAGAACAATACCAGAATAATTTTGCTTTCAGACTCAGTTAAAGTTTCGGTTTTGGTACAGCAGGGTCCAACATGTATGAGAGAGAATACTTAAGTAATCTAAACATCCTCAGCAGTTTATTATCTTACTGTTGGTGGAGCTAATGGAGTCAGTGATATGCGTGAGAGAAGTAGATCACAATGGAAATCAGTTTGAGTCAGTGATTTAAGATTTCCTTTTCTATACATGAATTGTAGCATTTTGCATGTCTCAAGTAACTAAAATAGCACTCATGTCAGAGCACCATGCAAGGAAGCCCATTCTGATCTTGTAATAGTAACGCATAATTATTGTAAAGGTTACAAATGAATCACTCAAGAAGTTCGTAAAGATCTGCATGTTAGAATAAAGCTTAGGCCTCGTAATCACAAGCAAACATGTGTGGTCATGCAGAAATACATAATATGTGCGCGAAGTTGTTGGTCGTCTCCGCAAACAGGCTACAAAAGTCGGTAGACAAATGTATGCGAGTATTTTTCCCGCTTGGCACTGGAAACACAGCACACACTGCAGTTGTGTCTTGGTGCGTAAGCGTTAGTCAGTTCTTGCCGCGACTGACCTTGGTGTTAACTACAGGGTGGTATTCGATCGGACAGGATGTGTTGTGAAATTCCTCGAATGCTAATTGAGGACTTACACCAATTGCCAACTTTGTGAAATGCGTCATTGAATAAATATAAGGACATAAACAATACTTGCAATGTATTTAAGGAAGTAGTAAATGCATATGAAAGGTATCGTATAGGATATGGAAAAGAAAATATAATAGCTAAAAACTAAAACACATCGCCTAAGAAAGCAACCTGGTTTAGGTACGAAGCTCTATACTTCTCTAAAGGGAAGCTATTTCTAGAAAGTGCGATTACTATGAAAGAATCAACAGAAGCTAAAAATCTCAAAGCAACGGCCAGTCTTACAGCCATAGTAATTGCTCTTCGGAAATTTGTGTCCGTTTTACAAAAACTGGATCTTTACGTTTGCATAACAGTTTTTAGAAATCTACAGTGGACATGCGAACCAAATTTCTGTACCCTCTCCAGCTCACGCAACATGTTTGTCGCACCATTACTATTAAATAACTCAAGTGTCCAAAATATTTTACGCTTACACATTTTTTTTTAATTTATCATATCGCAAATAACGGAGAAAATAATAGCATCCGCTGTGTTCCACTGTCAAATACACACTTAGTAAGGACGCTTTAATTGTGTTGGAGACAAGATAATTTTCACTGCGTCTCAACTTTTTCCACACTGAAAAGAAAATTGCTAAAATGATTTCAACATGAGTACTTACTAAACTTAGGTAGTAATTGTTTTGCCCAGACTGGTTTGGAAGTCTTGTACAACTTGTGCCTGGTATAATCAGCAAACATCACATTTGTCCGTTTTACAACGCCCATATTCCTATGCGTCGTAGCTGAGGATATTCGATACGCCGTACTCATTAAATTAGTGCAAACGTTTTAGTTGGCCTTCCAGATCTTACCTAACGCTGAGGCCTGTGCATGTTTTGGATAAAAAATAATTAATCTTCTTTCTCTGGGAAAGTCCCTTTTAAGTAGTCATAATGTTTTTGGTGCCAGGAATTCATATCTTGGAGGTATATATCCTATAAATGGTGGTCATGCTACCAACCGTCCACATTTGTTGCGACTCTGTTCTTCTTTCCCTCGTAAGAGTAATTCAATGCATGGTATTTATCTTTTCAGCTACATTTACTGTGAGTGGCTAGCTGAATATAAAACAGTTTTCACGATCCTACTAAACATTAGGGCTCGTCTATTTGAGTAGTCCAATTCCAAAAATCGTCTAGTCCATCACCAAGGAAAAATTAGTTCTGAACAGTTTTGTGTAGCTGTTAAACGTGCGCTGAAGTTGACGTGGTGATAGTTTCCATAACTCGCATTATTCAATAACAGATACACTTTGAAAAACTGCTTTGGTCATGTCACAAATGGGCTCGCAAATCAGTTTTTCGCGATTTGCGCAGTTTTAGTGAAAGTGGACAAGACGAGTTTTGGAACTGGACTACTCATTTGTCGTAATCTGGCCAAGATCTTTGCATAAACTATTACATTTGTGGTTGGCATCGGTAACGCAAAATTTTGTGAAAATCTTGTGGTGCCGTGTTAATTAGCCTGCTATTTGTGTGTTTGTACAAAAAAAATTTTAATATTCTAAATATATCAAACAATAACTTCAAAATCTAACGTTATAGATTATTTCGCATATAAACATGAAGCTTCCAAAATAATTCACTTAAATAAGTTTTATGTGTTAGTTTCTATATATAAATAAATAATAAAAGTATACCTGTACAAACAAGACACAGGAAGGTTTAAGACCTAAGGTATCGCTGGCCACGTAATAACTGCAGCGATGTGCGTCAACAACATGGAGAATTCTATTTCACTAAGAGCATCGTCGCGGTCAATACATCGTCCGTTCTATGTATACCTACAGCAGAACACAATGTTACAGCTTTCGTTAGAGAGATATGTCGCTAATGAAATTGAGGGGTATTATTTGATTTATGACCCTCCAGCTTGTGCTAATTCACTAAGTGCTAGTCTACATGGTTAATAACAATTTTAAAATCAATGTCTTAAAAATACTGTCAACCCTGCTTTTTAGAATAAGGGAAATTCAATGAAACGTATTTATTCAGAAATAATTTATTCCGAACTTTAACTGATGTTAAAATAATAACAAGAAATTAACACAGATAGTTCAAATAAAATTATATGGAGAGAAAACTATGGAAAATATATTGATTTCTTTTTTAACTTTTAAAGAACCGCTGTCAGCAGGAAAATATTTGCACTTATTGTCAATTGACATTCCGGATAAAAAGTTGTTCGAGCTGTATACACTTGACTGATGGCAATGTGGCAACTAGTGTACTCTGAATTTTTTGTTGGCCCTGTTACACACTCGGAAACCAGTTGTTTAAATGAATCATCAATATTACCTGTTGTTGTACTTTCATTTCGGGCAACGAAACGACAAGTAAAACAGAAATCTGCATCCTTTCTTTCAATGCTGTGTTCCAAACAAATTGTATATGGCAAACCATTGATGACGAAAAGACTTTTCCTTGTTACCAACTGTCTTTTCTGTATAAGTATATAAATGAGGTTGTAATGGCTCATGATTTATAAGTTGCATCCTTTCCATTCTTCCTTTTGGTGTACCATGACATGGGTCACATGGTGGTACAGATACCATTTCTGCAAAGGAAATTTACATTTTAAAATGTTTTAATTAAATAATCACTAAACAATGATTCCTATAAAAATAGATGTGCAAATAGAGAAGTGACGATTTCAAAATTTTAAGTTCTAAATATTTGATGGTACACATTTTGTATTATCTTAATTTATTGATGTTGTTGATGTGAGAAATGTTGTACAAGATTTCATTGGCTAAGGACGTTTTAGAGAAATCATGTTTCTCGCTTTTAATAATTAATTGTTCGTCTGAAAGGGTAAAGGTTTCGGAAAAAAGACAACGCAATAATGCTACTTGTTTATTCTGTGGTAGTGTTTTTAGGTTTTAAATGCCTTAATCAGAATACATACCAAGTTTACAAAAAAGTTAATATTAAAATGACACGTATGTTTATATTGTAAATTTTCTTTTTAAGTTTTAATTGCTTTAATCAAAACACATACCATGTTTAAAAAAGTTAATATTAAAATGACACGTATGTTTATATTGTCCATTTTCTTTTTAGGTTTTAAATGCTTTAATCAAAACACATACCAAGTTTAAACAAGTTAATATTAAAATGACACGTATGTTTATATTGTCCATTTTCTTAATTCTGCTTGAAAAATTTATCCATCTTGTAAATTACAATACTGTTTGTAAAATACAGTTGCTTTATTTTACTGAGCCATGCACAACTTAAAATGAGCGAACATGTGCACGCGGGTTCGTAAATACTGACCGCCCTAAACCGTTATAAATTAATGTTGTTATTATACGCACACATATTAAAAGAATAGTTCGTAAAGTCTTGTGACATTGTTCGTATTTTAAATTTGAGTGTCCGGAAATGTACATTGTTAAGAGAGGAGTTCATCTTAAATTTCGTTACTTTTTATATTCATGCGAAGTAGGCCTAGTGATTGTTGTGTACACGTAAGTTTTGACAAAATATATTTACTTAAAATCGGTGTAGTAATAAAAGAAAAATTACCAGTCGCACTGCTGATCGATTAACATTGTTGCGATTCTGTCGTACTTCCTATTCCTCTGTCTCTTTTCACAACCCAAATTGTCTAGGTTCTCTGGAATACGGGAGGGATTAGAAGAGACAGTAATTGTTGCAGTCATACTATCGCTATTTGGATCTTTTCGACCAGCCACGCATTCTGCGTCTGGAAACATATTTATTTAACATTTTAATTTATATTCAGCTATCATTATTTAACAAGCATGCAGAAAGACATCAAATTAATACAGTTTACGAATATATGTAGAAATTACAAATCACGAATAACATGTGAGTAATATCTAGTAAACACAACGGGAAAAAATATAAACTAAAAAACTAAGATTTCAAACTATACAGTGCATATTTTCTAAACCATACAATAAACCAAAAATTGTAGTAATAACATTACAAGGTCACACTTACTACCAGTATCTTGTCCGTCATCACCACTGATCTCGTTTTTCTTCAGGCATTTGAAGAAGCATGTAATCGCTTGCTGATCCGATATAGGCGATCTTTTCATACTGCAGAATTGAAATTTAAAACTTCACTGTTCATTATATGGTTATGTGCATACGGCGTCAAGCCAAATAGCTGGGTGCTGTACTCTGCATACGCAAATTGATGAACTGAAGAAAATAGAACATAGATTTCACGTGCTTGTGAAAAGAAGGTTTGAGGAATTCTCCACTACATCTAAAGGAGTTGGTAATAAGATTATGGTTGACACCTGTCCGACCTAATGGTTGGTCCTGTGCATACCCGGACCACCCCGTAGCTTCGCCTATGGCTAGAGGCGTACCAATATATCAAACTTGTTTCCTTGGTTCGCAGCTAGAAACGTGGCTCTAAGAACGCCTGTGTAGCGTACATGTTGCTGTCAAAGACTTTGAAGTATGCATTGCACATGGAAAATCTCGTCTTTAATTTGTATACATTATATTTATTTTAACATATTGAAAACCTTGAAGGGGGTATATCCTTCAAATGTATGTTACTGAAAAAGTAGCTGATTTCTTTGTGCTAAGTGGCCACTTATCCTGTGCAATGGTAGCGCAAGATTCCTCGTAGAAAGTAAAACTATTGGAAATAACTTTATCACCGAAATTATTTCACTGCTGATAATGCTGCATACTCTATGGGTTATTCAGCTTTATATAGCGGTATACCGAGCGAGGTGTAGCAGTGGTGAAACACTCGCCTCGCATTCGGCAGGACTGGGGTTCGATCCCCCTCTCCGGCCATCCAGATATCAGTTCTCAGGGTTTTCCAAAATCACTCCAGGCGAATGCTGGGATGGTTCTTTGGAACATTCCCTATTCGACTCCATCCCCTCTTACCCCCGTGTTCCTCTGCTAAGGCTTTGTGCTCTTCGGGGGCACGTAATATGTCCAAATATGTAAATAAAATATAAATACATAACCGTAAACGTAACGGTGCAAAGTTGTATTGTTCGTGTCGATGTTATCACGATGGTAGCAGTACCAGGTGCCAGGGGCTGTAGAGATGGAACTACCCAGCCACTTAACTCTGCGAGAGACACCTGCAGTGTTTCCAGCAGGAAAGTTGTGAATAATAGTCACGTTATGTGATGTGCTACCCACAAATCGTTCCGCAAAGCTGGTAAACTTTCAGGGCAGACGATCCGAAAAACAAGTGCGAGCAGCGAGAATTAAGTTATACATGAGTTTCTCTCTACAGTAACCTATCGAGATGTGATGTTGTACAACTTCTGTAAGCCCAGGTCATGAGAATTTTATTTTTTAAATTAAATTTTCAATTTCATGAATTATTTCGACGTTCTGGTCTACATTCCGGGAAGTTCTGGGCTCTAATTCCGCTAATTGCTGCATTGGAACATTCAATTCTGACACAAAAAAAAACTACAAGGCACATCGAAATAGTGAAATTTACATGTAGTCGTTTAAAAGGGGTAAAATGGATTATGCAGTTCACTTTCCTTGTAGGTTCCTCGACATCAACTCACATATATCATATCACTAATATCAAGGTTGCGACACCAAATACGTTTCCGCGAAACCTTTTCCCACCAGAACTTTCTAATGGCAATAAACTTCAAGTGAATATTTTGAAAACATGCAATTGAGGGCACCGTCACCAATGGTTGTGCACAGGGTAAATCAGACGTTTTTCATTCGATTAACCTCTTACCTTTAGGTGTCTGGAATTACCATACATCGTAAACATTGCAGAGCTTTAAATAAGGCCCAGGCGAAGTCGCTGTTAGTGGCAGGAACAAACTTAAGACTGCTTTTCGCGTGGACAGTTATAGCTACTTATCCTGCTGCAGAATTAGATCAACTATCCGCTTGGACATTCTAACATTTGATGACGGAAGTATCAATCTTGTGTACAAAGAGGTTTTCCAGTTAAAGTAAATATTATCAGATACGAATAAAACTCGCGAGCACGGTCGTAGAAGAACAGGTATGGACACTCGTCTGGAAACTTAACCCCATTGTTGTTTGGCTGCAGTTCACCAAGTTATAGAGGATGCTATACGTTTTTGGCGTTGTAATCCGGCGGTCGAGCTCAAACCCGCACCCCCCTCCTGCCACGCTAAGGTAAACAATTTATGTTAGTTTTTTGTTTATGAAGTACTTCCTTCGCTCACAATTTTAAAACATGGCTCCAGAAATTTTATTTACTTTGTAATGCTAACAATGGAAAAAAGTGGGTGGAGTTTGAGTCCGACCGCCGGAATACAGCGCCAAAAATGTATAGCACTCTCGGTAACTTGGTGAACTGCAGCCAAACAACACGGGGGTCAAGCAAAATACATTGGTAGAGAGGCGAGTGTCCAGACCTGTTCTTCTGCGGCCGTGTTCGCGAGCAAAGCCGCGAGGTACTGCTAGTTGAATGTATAAAATGGGTTTATTTATTTGAATTTCTTGATTGCTTGTTGCTTTGAGGATATTTATGCTGTGATATTTGTGAACTAATTATTGCTCTCCTTTCTTTTCAGCACTTACTGTTGTTTCTTCCTTGCCGTGCGGGATATTATATATTTCTCTCTGTTTCGCATGTTATGCTCGCCATCTCCGGTGGGGTCCAGTTGGCGTCCTTGGCGGGATCGGCATCGGCGCACGCATAAGACTACGAGGAGGAGCATCTACTGACGGCGTGATGAAGCCGGCGCCCACGGACTGGAGCCAGTTTATTAAAGATGCTGGTTGGCCTGCCCTTCCCTCTCACGCTGCTGCCTGTTGATGTGGACGCATTGGTGGCGTTGTCTCCGTTCATGGTCCAGCCGATTGCCCTGGTTGGGTGCTTTCTTCAGGGGATTGGCCACCTCATGTTGGATTTGTGTTCAGCTTGGCTGAACTTTAGGCGACGGAGTCTGTGGCGCTGTGTTCCACGCCACTTGTACCACTACAGTGACAGTGTTTTGTTGGCATCAGTGTTCATAGGGAGTGTTTGTTTCTGGCCGTGTGGTCCCGAGAAGAAGTCGGCAAATGTGACGTACTCGTGTGTTGCGTGCGGCGACCGCTAGGTGCGCTCAATTGGACTCTTGCTCAGGCGACGAATGTTTTAGTCAGTCTGGCTTGTGATGTCTTCTTGAGTGGACGGCAGGGTTTTTATGTTTTTGCGTGTTCCCTAGTCGACGGCGTACCTTAAGGTATGTGTTTATCTATTGTAAGGATTCTTGTAACGATGACGCCGCATTGCTTTCAATATCTTAATGTTTGATATTTATTTCAATGTTGGTCATAACGTTTGCTTTGCCTTTCCAACAGTCAGCACGGTTAATTTGTATTTGTTCTGTTGATTTCATTACCCTGTCTGACCTGGTCTAATTGAAATTTGGATTAATATACTCAATATAATTGTTTCTAGCGGCTCTAATACCTTAGGTGCACCGTCGACAGGGAAAGGAGAGTTACGTTTTGTGAACCAATACCGTTTTGTATCAGTCTGGATTATTAAAAATTCATATTTATTAATTGGATTTCTATACTTGCCTTAAGCTCGTATGTTTGATTTGCTTCCACGTAATTATTACGTTTGTTGCGGATGCCTTGAGTAGGTGGTTTCCGTAACACTATAATTCTGTTTACAAAGATACATTTGATAAACTGTAAAGATAGAAGCTGAGAACAAAAAAAAAAAAAAATCACGCAATAAATAGTTTTTTTTGTCGATTGATGAGGTCCTTTTTTATTATTGTTTTTACGTGAGACTGCGAGAGTCAGATAAACGAGACAAATAATACTGAAAGTCAGATGTGGAAATATCGGACAAACGAGACAATGATAGTGTCGGATTGGAGATGAAAGATAAACGACACAAATAATACAGAATGTCGTTTGTAGATAGGTCAGATAAACGAGACAGATATTTCAGAATGTCACAAGAGGAGAGGATAAAATACACTTATAGTACGGAATGTCGGATGTGGAGAGGTCAGTTAAACGTGGCAAATAATTCAAAGTGTCTCATGTTGGGATGACAGATAAAGGTCACAAATAGTACAGAATGTCGAATACGGGAGCTACACGTGACTTCACAATACATTTAATTAATCGTCATCGAAGAACACTATTCTGCCAAACAAGTCCGGAAAGCCCATTGCGATGGGATTTTACGAGGGTACACATTTCTGAAGGCAGCATGACAATAATAAATGAAGACGTTTTGAAATATAGCGAGAACGCCTGGACTAATTTTAACCAAATTTATTATTTTAACAGTTCATCATCGGATCTTTGATTCATGTAATCATTTTACCGCATATATGCCATGCTATATCGTCTGCAGGAATCGAAAGTTATGTACATTGGACGTGTGTCTAGGCCGTCATACAGTTTCTTTATTATGACTAATACATCCGTACACAGACACAATGAGTTTAGTAGAAGTTAGTTCAAATAGAAGTGGACGTTGTCAACGACCTTTCTAGAACTGCAGCTAACTCACGTGTTGAGTGGCATTTCAACATTCCGTAATGACACGCATTTCTATAATTTCACACATGCATATATGATTAATTTCGTTACAAAATTTATTTGAGGTGAATTTTCGTCACTTTCAAGGGAAACAAATCACTATGAAACATTTTAAAAAATAAATAAAAGGTTCACGAATTACGGGAGAGCACTTCCGACAAAGAGGAAAATGTACAGTATTTTTTCTTTACTCTATTTTATCATAATTTGTTAACGATAGCATTAAAAAGTAATATTTAAATCAATAAAATGAATGGAAATAAAACGCTTAACTTCACAGTGAATCTTAGCTAACTCTTTATTGTGTGTTCCATCTCACCTTCAGTATAATTATAGAAACAGAATTTAAGTGTTTGTGTGAATGTAAGATTTTCCCGATAAAGGCCTTAAACATTTTTTTTCAAGTGCCCACACAAAATACAGCATACACCATTAAGATAGTTTTTTATAAACAATGGTTTATACATGTTACCTTAGATTTATAGTAAATTCAAATCGATGGTTTGACTAAGAGAAATATTCATATTTAAACATCGTACACAAAACCAAATCCTTTCAGTGTATAATGCTATTATGCACATAGCTCAGAGTACAGAAAAATATTTAAAACTCACTACATTTGTACAGTATGACTTATTTAGTGTCTGCGTAATTAATTTTAAAATAAATGTATTTACTTCGTGAAAACTCCATATAATAGAGTATGATTAACACAAGCGTTTTGCGAAAATTCAACAAAAAAAAAAAAAGATAGAGGAGTACTTAAATACACAAAAGAAGCGTAAATCAAGAATATTGCCACGTGTATCTATGAATACATTGTTAATATTTATTCCCATATATTACAACATCAAAATACACTAGACGTAAGTTAAAATGTATAATAAATACATGTTTAATACAACAATAATTATTCTTAGAGAGTATAATTCTCGAACATTAAATAAAGAATAGGTAGCGTTTTGCAAAAACACAATCATGTAAGTTACCATGGCACCAATGAAAGCACAAAGGAATTGTAAGTCAAGAGTAATGAAGCCACAAGCTGAGATCTTAAAAAGATACATAGCAAGTAACTTACGACAGCCCAAGGGGAATGTTTCATAGCAAAACCAGGATGTAGGATGTGGTAAACATTAATGATCCCTGAGATGAAGTTTGATATAATTTGTAGCAATTTTGTAGTGCCAAACATCGAATTCACCAAAGCCATGGCATCAGACAAAGTAAAATAAACTATTCTAAGTTCGTTTATTTCATATGTCTGCCATGCATCTTGGGAACAATATGTATAGTCAGTGACTCAAGGGGAGTAGATACAACATTTCTTTGAAAGAGAGACTTTATCCTTGGTACAGCTGTGGAGACCACAGACTCAGAGCTGACACGTGAACAACGCAGTGACTTGTTCAATAGCTTGTATCTGCACCATATTGTTAACAAAAGAAGTAAAATGAAGAAGCAAGTTACAATAGATGCTAATTCAGAATACCATATCGTGATAAAGGACAAAGGTGGAAACACATTTGTGTCAATGGTCAGAGATTTGTCGATACAAAAATTAGTTGTATAAACTACGACAGAAACAAAGAAGAACAACAGCTGGCTAACACTCATTTTCCGGTACAGAATCGTTGGATGAATGTGCAGAACTTCATAAACAATGGACATACTAAAGGCAAAGTCTGCAGCAAAACTGCGACCTCTGATCAAGTTGGTCACCATGGCGTAGAGAAATATAAATTTAATGATGTTACCCCATAGTACCAACATGTTTGTATAATTCAAGAGGATTACTCGCATAGTGACCAGCTTGCAACAGGCAATGATGGCCAAGTTCACGAGGATATAGTAGACAGTGTGGATTGTGAAGTGTGAGGTAGGAGCCAGGCCGATGATTCCCTGGATCAAGTGGGAAGGCCACAGTGACGTCGGAAAGTCCAACGGGGACAGCCATCTAGGTCTCATCCTACACGCACCAACACAAGTCATGCAAAACACAGACGCTCAGAACATTTTTAACATGATACACTGACCCATGCAAAGCCCTACTAACACACCATTAAAATTTAATTGCCTTACAGAAAATATTTTACACTAGTCAGTGATGTTATGTTATTTCAGTTAAATGTTTGCAGCAAACTCTGCGCCAGCACTCTGAGGCATGGTAATCACATAACCATAACTGATGAATTGCGAATAAGATGTGTGAGTTGTTGGGAATTTCAGGTAGAATTCTAAAAAAAAAACAAAATTGCGAACGTAAGCTTGCAAATGCTATGAAACATTTTGGGTGTCGCTTCTCAGTTTCAAAGATACATAAAATACCCTTTATAGGAACAAAGCATTAAAAAATCTTAATAATAATAATCTGCAGTACAATATTTATTACTGGCTGGGATAGGGCTAAAATAATTTTTCCTTGGATTAATTGACACACATACATTCCGTCGAAGCATTTAAAAACTTGTGCTTTTTATTTCTGTTTAGTGAGCCTGATTTATATTTTCATTGTGTATTTACACCCATTGTGAATTAATATCAGAATAAAAAAAACATAAATAATTTGCACAAAAATTTACACCTGTATGTGATACGAACTTTTTAGCCAGTGAAATAACTTATATGTTTAATGTGGCTCTTATTTTCAAGGTATAAGTTTCTAAGCATTTTGTATAAGTAAAGGTTTATTAATTTGTAACTTTTTTTCTGTAATTATGAGAATAGGCACTGTTTTATGTTACAATTTTATCACTGCTTATCTTGTATTTTAAAATGTTTACTGTCAGGAGTGAACTGCAACAATATATTTACGGAGAATGAGTGGAGATTACAAATTTAGAACATTCGCATCCGAGTTTAGATAAGCAAGGGGGTGAGTGAGACAAAGTATGAGTCAGTTTCGTGTATGATTGAATAGTATGCAGTTTCGAAATGGCGTAAATTTAAGGTTTCGCTGATACTGACCTATAAATATCACACAAGGAGTCAAGAGATGATTGCCTTGAGCTGTCACTTTCTAAAGAAAAGGAAGAATCCAATCAATCAAAGAGGTTAGACTTGCGGGACAGTAGAAACATCATCCTACCGTTCATTATTTATATTTCTGCTCATGCAAAAGTTAAATATTTAATAATACATGTAAAAAGCATACATGGTGCCTCTGTAGTTTGAATTTTTTAAAAAATTAGCCAAGTATTTAGGGACGAGCAATCAGTGTAGATAATTGCTGACATAAAACAGCGTAAGTCAATCAGCTCGCAATAAGTACATCGCCGATTATTTCACATAAGTTTAGACAATAGAAATTACTAACTTTATTTATCAAACGCACTTAAAATTGGAAATAGAATTCAGTGAATATATGTTATTTGTTTATTTTGTTTCGTAACGAAACTCTAAGATCAAATGTCCTTAAAGGTGGTAAATAATCAGAGCACCCAAGGAAATAAAATCAACTAATGAACTTTAAGAAATGGCACATTAGATGACATACCCCAGTAGTAACCGACGTTGGGCCAAGGTTGATAATTGGTTGTAGCCGTTGGCATTATATTGTGTTGGAAAACATACATAAATCCAACGTTGGGGCAACGCATTTTGCCAGCAAATATGTTCGAAATTATATTTTTATTACAATGAATTAGCAGTTTTCTGAAAAAAAAGGCCCAAATATTGTTGTCTATATTTTGTGGATTTAATGTTTGTTGGTAAACTTACAGTTGTAGTTTTGTGTGTATAATTACATTAGGCCAACATTGCAAAAACAAAAATTTTACATAAAGAGTTCAAATAATGTTTTTTAAAGTAAACATAACCAATATTTCAAGTTTATAACACAATAAGATTACTTAGTTAAAAATAATAATATTATGTAATGTTTTTTTTTGTTGGTTATATGTTGGAACAATGCTGGAAACCCAACTGTTAGATAACAGGTTGTTCGCAGTATGCTAATCCAACGTTGCATAACCCACGTTTTGCCAACCATTAAAAATAATTCGTATGTAAGTTAGCTGAGCGTTGGTAACAAGTTGGTTATCATACTGTTGGTGTTAGATATGTAATTTTACATTGAACCAACATTTCTCAAACAACATATATGTTTATAACGGTTAGGTGAAAGTTGTTTTCAGTAAATTTGGTTCTACATTTTACAACCCACATTATGCTAAACACGGAAATGCTTTTGTTTGGAAGTTGGCTGACGTTGGTAACAAGTTTGTAAACATATTCTTCAATTGACACAAATTATTGTTTCATTCTAAAAACAACTCCATTAGAATATAAAATGCAATACAATATGAAAGAAAGTATCTTTGTTAATTTTAATTTCTTGGCTAATTGTTAGGTACAGTTTGATTAACACGCCGTTGGCAACAGGTATGCGCCTTTATGTTGGGTTAACATTGCGTAAACCACAGTAGGCCAACCACTGAAAAGAATTGGGATGTAGGTTGGCTGAACATTGGCATTGATAGGAAACATATAATTAGCAAACTTTTAAATTTGCTTCGTTATTGTAAGTTCAACTATTAAATACATATTTGTCTTCCATGTAGCGTTAATCAATACGTGGAAACGTAGAGCAATTGGTAAGGCAATGTATATGTAGTAACAAGGACTCCAACATTATATCTGACTATGGTTCAAATTTACTTCAATTCTGGTCAAAATGTTTTTATTGGTTTTAAAAATTTGTGTAACCCACCAAAAATCTGAAAATAAAATCATTATGAATATTGTGCTTAATTTAAATGTTGTGGGGTCAATTTTATGTGTATTTTTGAAGAGAAATGTTGGCCCAACCTTGGCTATTGGTTGGCATTACATGCGTTACACACACAGTTTCAACAATCCAACGACGTTGGGCCAATGTAATAAATTATTACGAATCCAATCAAAAGTAAATTTTAGGTCTACTTTTTTCACTTGACATTTCAATGTTGAGTCAACGTTACATGCAAACGTTGGGCCAAAGTTGGTCCAACCAAAAGTGGTTACTGGGGTTGTGACTGGCTTCAGGTTACGATCTATGTTATGGCCTAGGAGTAAGGAAGTAATGCAGTCCAGACAACGTTGGAGAGTGAATATAATATATGGAAGTTTAAGGAGAACGAGGAGGCAAAGATAACGTAGAAGAGCAGCTTCATTTGGACAGCTTGTGATGTCAGCGCTACTTTTTAATAATATCAAGGAACACCACTGGCAACATGGTTGTTGGAAGTTCTTCGCATCACATCTTCACAGACGGAATACCAAGTAAACTCATCGTCAGCCTCTTTAGTTCATTTTATAGTGTGACTGGCCTCATAGATATTATACTCTAACTTAAAAGTAGGTTTTATGAAATAAAATATTGAATTCTGTGATTGGTCGAGAAATGAACATTTGTAAGTAACCGACAAGGGTAGACGGCAACTTGTGTAGTCCTGAGAGAAGAGAAGTTTCGCCACCAAGCCAGAGACCAGAATATCTCAATATGATGCTCTAGATAAGAAGCAGAATTGATTATTTTCGTCACGCTGTGGCCCGCTACAGCAAGACAACTCCATCATAAAGACGTATTCCCCCTCCAAACGTGGGCTTTATGGCAGGAATGGCCTTGCAACTAAGCAACCAATCAGAGCTAGCTCTAATAAATAACGGGATTGAAAAAATATCGGCAAATAAGAAATAGATTAGTGGGAGATTTATTGTTGTAAATTATGTTATACTCAATGTGTAATATCGCATGTTAGTGATGATGAGAATAAACTGTCACGAGGTTTGCAGATAAGAGCTTCCGTCCTGATGTCTTGTGCTACTAAGAAATTTATGGTCAATTGTGCGCCTCCTAAGCGTACTTCGGTGACTACCTGCTTGTGCCTACCTTTGAAATTGGCCCCGCTTATCCCAACTAGGGTAATCCCAATGGTTGGCAAAACGACAATATAATTGTCATGCCCATTCGTTTACAAGTTTGTTGGACACATATTTGTTCGTAATCGAGACCTCGGCTCTCGTATCAATTAATGCTCGGAATGGATAATCGCATATCTTTAGATCTAGAGTCGGCGATTTTTCCGCGCTCACCCTATGTTTTGTGGGTAATCCCCGGATTCGTCTTTTCTATTCAGTGGCTTAGTTATTAACACCGCGAATTCATTGTGATCTTGCCCCCGTCTATCTCTGTCGGTTGGGCTACGCGATAGGGTGTCGGCACCCGCCTGTGTACTGTACATAGTGCGCTTTTGCATCTCCCCCTGGGCCAACTCTAAGGCCGTGACCTTGCAAGAAAGATCGCTGACCTGATTTTCTACTTGCTCCACACGATTGTCTACACTGTCACACT
>PNEQ01076065.1:0-26898 GCA_003012365.1 Medauroidea extradentata
AAATTTTTTTTGCTTCTGAATATTTGTAGGTGTGGCAGTGGCTATTTGCTCTAATAGGAAGATTTTATAAAGTGCATTTACTCTCTCTAGCTCCATGGTTTTCCCAACTTGAGGGCTAGTACACAGTAAAACCAAACACAATTATCTAATAAGCATAGATCCTAAAATCCATACCTTATCAGATAGCTACACTTAAGCATAAGTGTACTAGGTGCTCAAGTAAGCACAGATACAAGTATGTTATACTTTGGCAAGAGGTAAAACATGGAAAAGAGAAAATATCTAATAAACATGGATCCTCAATATGTATTCCTTAGCAGATACATACTCTTTTGCAATATTGTTCATATCTGCTAAGGGAAGCAGTTTGAGGACCTATGTTTACTGTACATTATGTCTTGTTTTGACGTGTAATGACTCTTGTCAAATTATTGCATACTTTTACGTAATGAGAACCTAGTACACATTTGTAAGTGTACACATCAGATAAGGAAATATTTGTGAAACAATGTATCAAACATTTTTATCTAGTTTTTATGTACTGCAACTTACTAAAGTATGATGTACATTTAGCAAAATTGTAGATGTAGTTTTGTCATCGCGATAAAACGTTCAATACAGCTGCACATTATTACAGGACTAGATTTGCAACTGACTTGACTGTAAATGAAATAACAACTGTTAAATATGGCAAGTTGGGACTATGCTATCAATATATTTCCACTTACAATGTTACCAGCGGACACAAATAATTTTAAAAAATTGACTACGTTTGAAATTAAATTTCAGGAACCCATGTCGAATCAGATTTTATTATCTGGTGAGGCTTGATATTGATTGAGAGTACTGTTTATAATGAGCATATAATATTGTTTTCATTATGAAAGTTTGACTATGTTTGGTAGTATATATTATTTTAATTATGGATTATTATATTGAGATATGTGGTATTACTATTGATAAGTACTGTTACTCTGTTATAGGTCATCATAGTTGTAATGTTTAGTTCCAACGTAGAGCTCACAGCTCCCAGGAATATTTTGCATGATTTAAATATATAAAATAACTTAAGTAAAAAAAAATACGTAGGTTACAAATGCACTTGTGGACCCATATTTTTAAAATGTTCTAGTCTTGTTTTCATTTGTACTTCTAACCAAAGTATGGCATTTATGTATGTGTACTTAAGAACTAAGTACACATTTCCGAAATTGTATGCATCTGCTAAGGGATGCATTTAAAGAGGACCCATGTTTGACAATTTTGGCTTATTTTGATGTGTATTGCCAGTTGCCAAAGTGTACTGTACATTCACATTTTTGCCAAAGTTTAAGTAGGCTTGTATAGTGTTTGGGGACACATTTTTACTAAACATTTTTATATTGTTTTTCTGTGTAGTACATTTTGCTAAACTATGGTTTGGAGCATTTGTACGTTTTAGTACATACACACTTTTGCAAAAGTGTAAATTTATAGTAAGTTATGCAATTGTGGACCCATGTTTATAAGACATGATCGTTATATATTTATGTTTATTATCTAGTCCTAAAACATGGCACACTTTTATCTCAACATTTTGCATAAAGCAGATTTGCCGCATCACCTCAATCAAGAACTTGTTTAGTGGTTTTCAGAATTTTTGTGTATCTCAGAAAATAACTATGTAATTCGGTATTAATATTTTCCAATTAGTATGTGTTTTTCATCATAATTCTCATTTGTTTTATTTATAAAAATTTAACTACATCAGAACATAAAATATGTAGGGGGAGAATTTCAGACGTCACAAGAAACGGTATGCTAGTTCTGTTATGGCAACTGAAACATTCCAAAGTAATTACTCATTACTCTACTTGGAACATTTCTACAAGATAGACTACTATGCACATTTCATCAATACTAAATTTAAATAAATTACATTGTTATGCTGTGTAACAAAGGCGTAAGCTTAAATTTAATTTTAGTAATGAAAAAAAAAATCATTTTTTATTTGCAAAAATTAATAAATTTGAGTTAAATATAGAGCAATTTAAATGTAAAAAAACAACAGTTGAAAAACATGTTTATATTTTGAAAGCAATTTGTTAATGTGAAATACATTTTGCAGAGAATAATTTTGTTTATACAGCATATAAATTCAAATGAATTTTTTAAATTACATGCTATTCACCTTTATTAAATATTTTCAATTTGGTCTTTGTAATGTGTATTGCTTAACGCCTGTTTTGTTAGCTTGTAAAATAACTCAAGTTTCATTTCCCGTACACCTTCGCCATTGTCCTCTCTACACTGACTTGCTACCAACCCTACTTACCTACAACACTATTTCACAACACCACATTTCCTCTTCTTTACACACTAAAATACAAACATGTGTCCATGAAGTTCTCCCACCCCTTCTTAACAAAGATACAATCATCACAGTTGCAGAACTGTCCACCCACTTTGTCTCTTATAGCCTTCCTCTCCTCCCTGTTCATCCAAGAGAAAATCCAGGAAGGGTTGTCACGCTGGGGACTCTGCTGCACATTGTGTGTGCTCTGCCGGCTGAAGTTCTTCCCTTGGGTCCCCTGCAAATAGACACTCTGCTGTTCCCCCATGTCCATCTACTGGCACTTTCACCAGTTACTTTCTATTGTGCCGGATGGTTTGTGAGGTGGTAACTACGCCATAAGATCGGGGATATTCTGTTGCCCCCGATGACATCTTATCATTTAAGATTCGGTATCCAGAATTTTACACCTTGTGTCTGAGGTTTCAAATCCTTGGTACCATGCCTTCCGTCAAAATTACTTTTGCTATGCTCCTTAAGGTGATTATCCCGGTTCCAAATTGTCTGCAACATCTTCATTCTCCATTGTGGTTGCAAGGTAGTAGGAGGTGCAGGCAGCATGGTTCGTATCTTCCTGCCAAACAACAATTCTGCTGGCAAGAATGGTGTGGCTCGGTAGACAAGCAATCCCAGATTTGGATTAGTTGACTTAAACAGAATTTTCTTTGGTGCAGCTACGGCTTATTCTGCTTCCCCCATTGGACTGCATACTTGGGGCTGGACATGCGATAGAATAAACTGTAGTCTTTGGCAAGCTGCTGAAACTCTGAAGACGTAAACTGTGATCCTTTGTCATTGCAGAGTGTTTCCAGAATGCCATTTCTAGCAAACATATTTTGTAGCCACTTCAGTGTCGTGCGATCCAGCCGTAAAACTTCAATGTACCAGGAATAGTAGTCTTGTACAACCAGATAGTGAATCCCTCGAACTTCCTTTATGTTTGCTCCCCCAAAGACCAGGGCCTCTCCAGCAATGACGTCGGCATCAATGTTTCTGCATGCTGCTGTCGTTTTTGCAGACAATGAGTACAAGAACTCACCAATATCTTGACATCTTCAGAAATATTAGACCACCATACTGATACTTTTATGTGATGGCATTTTATAATGCCCATGTGCCCTTTATGTATGAATATTCATCCCGCATACATAATAAGTCCCTTCCAATAAGTCAGCTCTCCTCTATGGGGCCAGAATTCAGAATGCTTATTGGAGAAGCCTTCCAAGATGTCTTTCTGCAACGCCTGATATGCTGCAACTTCATCTTGTGCTAACCTTAGGTCTTTCAAGCAGGCATCTGAAAAGGGTGTTTCTTGCATCACACTTTCCACAAAAAGCTCTCCTTCATTAATTCGTTGACAGTGTCTGTAGGCTTCTCCACTGGAACATGTGAAAGTGCATCTGGAATGAAGAACTGCTTTGCAGTTGTGTAAGTTATCATATAATCAAAACTCGGAAGTCGCATCCACAGATGCTGCATCCTTACAGTTAGTTCGGATACTGGCTTGTTTGATAGTAGCATAACCAGAGGCTTATGGTCAGTCAGTAAAGATGATTATCTTAGCCCCCAAGATGTAATCTCGAAACCTTTTACATGTTCATGTGTTAGCAATAGTTTTTTTTTCTGACTGTGCATAATGCTTCCCCACATCCCTTAGGCTTCTGGAAGCATCTGCTACAGGTTTCCATATTCCATTGTGACACTGCTTGATCACCCCCACTACTCCATGTGATGATGCATCTGCTGATATTTGTGTATTTGCAGTCTGAGAATACAGTGATAACATATCTTGTTGGGCAATTTCTCCCTTCAGGTTTTTCACTGCTTCCTGTTAAGGTAGCCCTCACATCAACTCAGTATCCTGGTGTAGCAGCATTAGCAGAGGCTGCGTCTTCTCAGCCAGTTGCGGGAAGAACTTCATCAGATGATTCACCATACCAAGGAATTTTCTCACTTCTGTGCTGTATGTTGGATCTGGCGTATCTGTTATTGCCGTAGTCATCTCTGTGTCCAGTTTTACTGTTCCCTAACTCACAATGTGTCCTAGGGATTGCGCAGTTTTTTTTCAACCTGCACTTTTCTATGTTAAGCGTAACTCCGCTTAACTTGAACTTCTCAACCACCATCTCCAATCTGCTATCATGTTCCTCCGCTGAGATGCCACGTACTAGAATATCATCTGCTTGATTAACCACTGCTGGTAGTCGTCCGACAGTCTGCTGCATCTGACGTTAATAATGTTCTGATCCAGAATTTATTCCAAATGGTAGTCTATTGAAATGGTACCATCTAAATGGTGTAATAAATGTGGTAGGTGGTGCACTTTCTTGGGTCAGAGAACTAGCCAAAACCCTCTCGAAGCATCCAGTACCATTAACCATTTTGCATTCTGTAACTGTGCCAAACTCTCTTCCATAGACAACAGCTACAAACATTCTTTATTGAGCACCTGTTCAACTCTGTATAATCCGCACATAACCGAACGAATCCATTCTTTCAGGCACCACCACAATAGGTGCACACCACTCAGTTGGGGACTGTATTGGCATAATTACATCCTCTTTTAGAATCCTGTCTATCTCCTCCCATACGTGTTCCCTGAGGTGCAGTGCTACATGCATAGGGGCCATCACTGCGATTGGAGTTGCATTTTCCTTCAACGTGATGTGATATGCTTGTCTCAATCTACCAAGGGCCTGAAACAGATGGGAATTTGTTTACATGTCTGCTCGCTGAATCACTAAGTCCCACTGCCTTCTGAAATTCTGCTGCTTCCTTAACTGTAACAATCTGAAGAATCAGTATTGCCGGTTGACCCAGCAGTGGCACTTGTTGCATCACAACATAAATTTCCTGGCTGACATGTTTATCACCTAATGAAAAAAGTACTGTAGTTATTCCTTCTACCTGGATGGGGTTTTTGCCTGCTCCAAAAATTTTCGTCCCTGTCTTGTTCAGGGACAACCCTAAACTGTCACTTAGCTCTTTGCTTATGACGGTCACATCTGCCCCTGCATCAATTTCAAAATTGAATCTTTACATTTTGCAGTAGCAGCTGCAGGTACTACGGATCTGATCCTTCGTACATTGCCACTTTGTCCACATTATAGCGTTGATCATCCCATTGCTCATTGGCTAGTTCCTGCACGTAATGTTTTTACTTTTACAGCACCGACCATAATGTCCAATTTTCTCACATCAAAAACAGGTGACGTTTCTCGCAGGACAGCTTTACAGCTGATACATTGGCATGTTTCCACACTGCTACTGGCACTTTCATGTATATTATGATTCCTGCCGCCACTAATACTCTTCCTTGGGGTACTCTGTCCATCTTTGCCTCTCGTACCAGAACACAATTTTGGTTGAAGCAGACTCTTCCTGTTCTGGGTATGTTGCCTGTTGTTACTTCTGACGACGTCCACACTACTAATGTTTTATCGTACTGACTGCTGCTGGCTGTGTACTGCTTTCACTTGGCAAATTTTTTTTTTACTGCTTCCACGATAGTGAGGTTATGGTCCATCTATAATGTCTGATAATCTATCGTCCATGACGTCAATGACCAAAACAATAGTAGTAAGGTCGTCCTTAAGTTCCTGTAACTCACACATTCCCGCCAGTCTGGAAACTTCATTTATAAACACTTCAGCCGACTCGCCTTCTTGCTGGTGACACTTGAAAAACTTAGCATGCACATACACATTTTTTTTAATTGAAAAAATTCCACAATATTTTGGTTTTACTACCCCGTATTTGCTTGCTTGTTCTTTCATTAGCGCAAAGGACTCTTGACAGATCCTCTGCCTCTGAGCCCATACAATATAGTAGCATGTTCACTTGACTCTTCTGGTTTATTATCCAGCTCTGATGCAATGCGAAAATGTTCGAACCTTTTAATTTATCTGTCCCATTCTGTTGGCCTTCAAAAGTCAAAATTTTCTGGTGGTGCTATCTGAAATTGTGCCGCCATAATTTATACTGTGCAATCACTACCGACTCGTTAACACAGACACTCGTTTATTATGAACCTGGCTGTGATTTACTACCCTACAAATCAAGGGTTACTGCCCAAGCTCTGGGTGGCGTTATTTTACTATCTATCACACTTCTGACACCATGTTTTGTTAGCTTGTACAACTACTCAAATTAGCTTCCACTACACACTACAGCTTCGCCATTGTCCTCTCTACACTGATTCACTACCAACCCTACTTACACACAACACTTATTTCCCAACACCACAACACCATGCAGCAGTTTTCCTTCAACTCCAACAAACCTGTCTTTATTCATTATAGAACTTAAACAAGTATTTGATTATGACATTCTTATTTGCCTCAACAAAAATTTAAAAGTGGAGTGGGTCTGCATACTCACTGAAATATAGTATGGCATGCAGAAATACCATGCTTCCGTTTTTTACATTCTCGGATGATTTGCAGACCGCATGTATCTACTTATCTTCCCTATCACGCATTGCTAGAGGGGAACAGATGTCCTTTCCCCATCACAGGATCATTTAACTCGGTCAAGCAGTACAGTGTAGCAATTCTTTGAAATCTATATTAAGCTGCATTAAAAATTTTTACCAATTTTTGATACGTAACTTAGTATATTAAGCCCTCGCTTAATGTTGTTGTTTTTTAGAAGTTCTTACAATAGTGGCATTAAATGAAAATTACTAAATGAGTCATATTTACACAGTTGTAAGAATCAGTGTCATCAATAACATCCAGTAAATTTTTGTTGGTTGTGTATCTAAAATTTTCTAGCATTTCAAAGGGTTTGCAGTCAATTAAAACCCATATTCCTTTAAAATGGTATTGTGATCAGAGTACTGCTCAAAATAGATTGCCCCTACATGCAACCACATTGATAAAATTTACAAAGAAAAATGTGATCTCTTCAAGGATTCACTGGCGGTTACTTTTTTAAATGTTTAACAACATATTGTACAGTTCAAGTATGAAGTAAGTGCAAAGGAATGTTTTTAAGTGTCATTAATAACTGATTAAGAAACAATTTTAAAATGGTGAACCCTGAGAATGCTGGGATGGTTCATTAACATAGGTCATGATTGACTCCCTTCCTAGTTTCAGTTCCGGCCTAAAGTTGTGTGCAACCCTCTAACAACCTTGCTGTTGACAAAATGTAAAGCATAATTTTAAAAAAAAACATACATGATATTGTCACAAAGAAACCCAGTAAACTGGTATAGCAGTTAACTCATAAAAAGTGAAACCGCAAAAAGTAGGAAAAAAATTGGACAAAAAATGTTTTGCTATTAATATTGCATTGATCAAGAATTAGCCTTGTTTACAAATTTTTTCGCCATTGGCATCCTGTGTTGGCTTGTCTCCATTCACAAATTTGTACATCTTGAACAGTCTTTCAACTCTCCATTAGTCCTTCAATATTTATTAATTTAAAACGACTGATTTTTAAGCATTGCGAAGTTAGGGCATATTTGCCTTGTCTACCACTGATTCACAGTACCAAAACTTGTAGCTTTTGAAATAATTTTACAAAACATGGAATACACTGCTAATTACAGTAACTGAAAAAAATAAACCAAAGAATGCAAAAATACAATACAGAAGCCATTCACTCTACAATCATACACACATTCATACCAGTATGTACATGTGACGTCATCCACTGTTTACTATGCATCATAAAAATAAGATTTCATAGTTTTCAGAAGAGCTCTTTTAAATGTGGGCTGAGGATAACTATTGTTTCACAGATTCCTCAAGAACATTCCTGCCACACTTTGCAGAAACAGCAAACGAACTTAAATACCAACTGATGCAATGCTTTGGTATAAGCAATGTCAGAGTAGCTTTCGAAGGATAACCAAATGTATGACAGGAGGGAAATTCAAATTTGTTTGCTAAATAGGGAGGAACAATGGAAAAATTAGTCCCTCGGCTAAATAATTTTTAATCCGTACGGGAAGTTGGTTATTTAGGCATCTATTTAATTAATTAATTTATTTATTGATTTATATATTTTTTTAGTTTCATCGAGTGCAGGGTAGCCAATGCCTTCCTACTAATACTAGCTACATAGGGTGGGCAATTTAAAGTGCAGTTCAAGATGAGACCTGGTTTTTTGTTACTGAGAACGGTAACTCATTTGGCATTGCCAATTTTAATTTTTTTGAAATTAGGCTGTAACTGATTTCAGTAATGTATTACTACTACAAATGAAATGGCCTGTCATTTTTAAAAAATTTAATGACAGCTTATTTTCAGTGGACCAGATATGGATACCCTTGAGTTCCATATTGAACTCTGCTACAGCTCTAATTGTGTCGGATATAAGTAAAGACGAGTACAATTATTAATTGTCGGCATATATATGGTGAAGTGGGTATTTAAGGGAGTTTGTTATGTTGTTAGGCCCTAATATTAAATGAGAACAGAACGTATTAAAGTACCGAACTTTGTGGTACACCAGCATTGACAATGTACTAATCAGATGTTATGTTGCCCGAGACACGTTGAGATCTGCATGACAAATAAGACACTAAGCCAATAGTCATTTCCTGAATCATTACATATGGCTTATCTTTGCCTTCATCCTATCTCCTCTCCATTCTGATCCTGCCTGCATTCACTTCTTTCCTTCACCCACCTCACTGCCCTCCTTTATACCTTAAACAGTTCCTGTACCTCAAATTCTTCATGTGGGATTCCATTCTACTACTGCATATTCCAACATTGGCATACCATCGTTCAACACACCTCTTTCTTTACCTCACTGCTAACTTCCTTTCACCAAGTAATTCTGCAAAATATTCCACCTCCTCACTGACCACATAATAAACTGCCTCCACTGATCCATTCTCCTCCAAATCATTTGAATCGTCTCACTGTTGTTTCCACTCACCCTATTTCCTTCTTTAGATAATTGACAGTGTAACCCTCGCCATTCTCTCTCTCCGTTCACAACTCTGTACATACTGACCATTCTTTCAAATCTCCATTTTTGCTTCAATATTCTCTAGTCATTACTTCCATCATTACAATGGCCTGTAGTTGCCTTCCTACTCCTCCTTTCCATTTCTAAGGTGCCTGCATTAACTACTCCCATTCACTTAGCTCACTGCCCGTCTTTGTACCTTTTACAGTTCCCGCACCTCAAATTCCACATATGGATCCCATTATATGGCTGCATATCACAAAATTGGCTATAATATCGTACAATATGGTTTTTCCTTCACCTCACAGCTAGCTTCCTGTCACCAAGTCATCCTGTAAAATATTTTCATCTACATCACCGACCACAAGGACAGACTGCCTCCCCTGCTCCGTTCTCATCCACATCCTTTGAATCATCTCACTGCTGTTTCCTCTCACCCAATTTCCTTCTTTAGTGAATTGACAGTGTAACCCTCCCCATTCTGTCATTCAATTCACAACTTTGTACATACATGTATCATTCATTCAAATCTCCTTTTTTCCTACAACATACACTAGTCATTACAAATGGCCTGTAGTTGTCTTCCTCCTCTTCCTCCTTTCCGTTCTTAACTTTGCCTGCATTATCATCTCCCGTTCACCCAGCTTACTGCCCATCTTTGTAACTTTACCAGTTCCCGCGCTTCAAATTCCACACTTGGATCCCATTCTACGGCTGCATATCCTAACATTGGCTGTACTATTGTGCACTATTACGCTTTCTCCTTCACCTCACAGCTAGATTCCTGTCACCAAGTAATCCTGTAAAATATTCTACTCCCTCACCGACATCAAAAGCACAGACTGCCTCCCCTGCTTCGTTCTAATCCACATCCTTAGCACTGTCACCCTGTTGTTTCCTGCCACCCTATTTCCTTATCCACTAATTGACAATGTAAACCTCCCTATCGTTTCTCCATTCACAATTCTGTACAACTGACCATTCTCTCAAATCTCAGTTTGTCCTTCAATATTCTATAGTTATTACTTCCTGTGCCATATTAAAATGTTTTACTCAATTTACTATTTTTATTAAGTCAATATTTTCATTTATTATTCATTATATTGTCTGTTAAGACAGAACAGGTTTGTCAGTGAGATTTATATTGTCATTCATGTAAAGTATTTGTTGGTTTTTGGGGAATTTTAAAATTTTAATAAGCTTTATTTTATACCGACCATACATGCACACGGCCCACCAAGCCAGCCGCTTGCTTGCTGTAGCCACAGCGCTCGCTTCTTGCTGCACGTCTCAAGTGTTGTATTTCTAGCCTCATGTAAGATAAGTTTCTGCTGTATCCGCTACAGTCCCATGCTCTGTAGCATCGCCGTTCGTTGTACTCTGTACCACCCCCACCCCGGTACAGTTAGTAAGAAAGTGCTTTGCACGGTACTTCTACCGTCGGTAATAACCTGTTTCAACTGTACTTTGTCTGGCCCTTCTGGCCGTTACGACACGCGCACGCCATCTCTGGAGAGATTTTTAATCTCCGGCGTTAGGGACGCGGTCTTCGCTACGCGTCGCTTAGAGTCCATTCCTAGTAATCACCTTGTGCGCGAAAGACGTGTTTCTGCACAACACAAGTTTTCGGGCGTTACGTGTGTAACGGGGACGTTGGTAGCATCAACATGTAGTCACTAGATGGCTACTCTAGTTCTTTGTTCTTTTTGTAATAGAATAGTGCCGTAGTTTCCGTTTTTGGATAAGTAGAACTTAGTTTTCTACTATCTACAAGCCAGCTTCTAGATGCTATCGTCGTAGTTTTCGTCACCCTCATCTTTGAGGGTTCAAGAGTTAGATTCAAGAAATAGATTCAAGAGGTAGATTGAAGAATTAGATTCAAGAAATAGATGCAATTCCGAGATGCTAGTTGCCAGTTGCAATTTTCAACATTCCCTGTCCAGTTCACAATGTTCGTGGCTCGACTGTCTGCTAACCAGGCAGACCGAATTGGCCACGGCATGATGTCAACGCGTCATTTCTTCATGGCGATAAGTAGCCGCCTTACGGACTTATTTTTTTTATAATAACTATGGATACTGCTATGATGGTAATGCGTCGCCGGTTACTCTCTTTCTCAACTTTCAACATAAACGCGTCTGTTGCATTAAATATTAATGAAAAAGTAATCTAAAGTATTTGTTATATTATATGTTATATTTAAATATTCAAACTATAATTTGTTTGTAAGGGGCCCCGTTTATATAAGAACAACTATTTCAAATATTAATATCATGGTATGTGCAAACTTAACAACCAAACTATTGTAAAATCAAAACTTTAAATTTTTATATAAAAGTTTCTGGCAATTCAACGTATGTTTTATTCCTTTTTAAATATTGATATCCTCTGGGAATTATTCTTTCAATTTTAACTGTAACGTTAGCTCTACATGAGCAGTAGTCGTAGGCAACAGCCTATTTTGTGTCCAGTCTCCCTACCAGCACGCTTTTCAAGAGTCAATGTTCAAAGACTATATAATAAAAACTAAAAATAAAAAGGGAGTGTGTGATATTCCTTCATTACAAATGAACTAAAGTTGCCTTCCTTCTCCTTTCCATTCTATCGTACCGTCATTAACTTCTCCCATTCACCCAGCTCACTGCCCTTTTTTGTACCCTTTATAGTTCCTGCACCTCAAATTCCACACAAGGATCGCAATCTACGGCTGCATATCCCAACAATGGCTGTACCATCATACAATACGCTATTTCCTTCACCTCACAGATAGCTTCCTGTTACCAAGTCATCCTGTAAAATATTCAACTCCTTCACCAACCTCACAAGCACTGACTACCTCCCCTGCTCCAGTCTCACACACATCCTTTGAATCGTCTCACTGTTGTTTCCTCTCACCCAGTTTCCTTCTTTAATTAATTGACAGTGCAACCTGCTCCACTCACCCTCTCCATTCACAACTCCGTACATACTGACTAGAGATGGGAGTCGCCACATAATTCTGTCGCTGCGACCAGTGACACAAAAGTCGCAGTTCCAAATATCTGTGACTTTGTCGCTGTTTGATTTCGGTAGCAAATTTATTTTTAATACCTTCGTCGATGAAAGTTAGGATTTCTCATAAAGTAAACAAGAGGTGGTGGATCATTGTGATGATATACTGATTTTACAATTTAATATTCTGTAATTATAATTCAAAAATGTATTACAATTGTAAACATTATATGCTAGTACTGATAGAATAGCGTCACAGTCTTTAATTAATAACTTATTTTTGACATTTCTAAACTGCAAATCATTATCCTTTAAATTTCTCTACAGTATAAGCATAACATATTTTATTCGTTCGTATAGGTATATTGTATTAAATAAAATTTCATGTGTTGTTTAAATATAAAAAATTAATCCGTTTTATGTTCCTTAACAAAACAGGAAAACTATTATAAATTAATCACGTTTGAAAAGCATAACTTTCTTCAAAAAACCAGAACATATAGTTTTGCGTGCCTTCATTCACAGCGACAACTTCTATGTTGCGTGCAGTGCAGTTCCTTCTCGAAAAGTGATTCACTGTCATTGCTAAGTATATATGCAACACGCCACTCGAACATCTCCATCGTTCACCGCTGCGACTCACGACGCACCCGCTTGTAACTGCGCTTTGTCGTGGCTAGTCCATGTAAGTGACCGACTGGGCATTTGTCCGGGCAATCTTCATGCAGCGACAAGCTACATCTACAGTAGCGTCGTGACATTGTGTCGCGGCATAAGGCGATGTATGTATTCAAGTAGCATATCACATATACACCTGGCAGCGACAGTGTGTTGCTCTCCGAGGAGGATGAAGAAAATTGGGATAGTTTTCGCATGTCGCATCTATTCGGGTGCGGCTCAGTGTGTCAAGCTCATACAGAATGTTATGATAAAATTCTTAGCCAACTTTTTTTTGTTTTTATTGGATTTTTCAATGTCAAAAGTAATACAAATATTTTGAGTAATTTCTGTAAATATTAATGTTTATACGTATCACCAAATATTTCACTAAAAGAAAATTCTATACCTTTATTCCAGCATACAACGAATTATGCAGTTATCAATTTGTTTTCATCCACTGATATTTGTCATAAAAATATGTTAAATAAATATATTTATACATATTTTCATCCTGAATTTCAATGACAGTTATAGTAATTGCATGGCAAGCTTCTGAATCTGCCGAAATGTAAGGTACAGGAAGAGTGTAACAGATGGGAAAACAAGCGGCAGTATAAATCAAAGTATCAAAGACGCTGTAACAGCTTGTCGCAGTTTCGGCCCGGCCCTGCGACTTTTAATGAAAGTCGTGCAAGCGACACGCCTTGTCGCAGAAACAAAATAGCTGCAACAGTATATTTTCCCCATCCCTAATACTGACCATTCTTTCAAATCTAATTTTTTTCTACAATATACTCTAGTCATTACTTCCATCATTACAAATGGCCTGTAGATGCCTTCCTCCCACTCTACTTTCCATTCTTATTATCCCTGCATTAACTTCTTCCATTCACCCAGCTCACTGCCCATCTTTGTACCAAATCCAATTCCTGCACCTCAAATTCCACATATGGATCCCATTCTTCTTTGCATATCCCAACATTGGCTGTACTATTGTGCAGTACGCTTTTTCCTTCACCTAACAGCTAGATTGCTGTCACCAAGTCGTCCCGTAAAATATTCAACTCACTCACCGACCTCACAATCACTGACTGCCTCCCCTGCTCCATTCTCATCCACATCCTTTGCATCGTCTCCCTGTTGTTTCCTTTCACCATATTCCTTTCTCTATTTATTGACAATGTAACCCTCCCCATTGTTTCTCCATTCACAACTCTCACAAAACTGACAATTCTCTCAAATCTCCCTTTATCCTTTAATATTCTCTAGTTATTACTTCCTTAGTTACAAATGACCAAAAGTTGCCTTCCTTTGCCTTTCCCTTCATATAGAACCTTCAATAACTTCTCCCATTCACCCAGCTCACTGCCCTCCTTTGTACCTTTTACGTTCCTGCACCTTAAATTCCACTCATGGAAAACATTCTACGACTGCATATCTCAACACTGGCTGTACCATCGCACTTTACGCTTTTTCATTCATCTATCAGCTAGCTTCCTGTCTTCAAGTCATCCCGTAACGTACTCGACTCCCACGCCTACCTCAAGCACCGACTGCCTCACCTGCTCCATTCTAATCCACGTTCTTTGAATAGTCTCCCTGTTGTTTCCTCTCTCCCTATTTCACTCTTCCTTAATTGACAGTATAGCCATCCCCATCCTATTTTTCCATTCATATTTCTGTACATACCGACCTTTCTCAAATCTCTGTTTATCCTTCTATATACTCTATTTATTACTTCTCTAATTACAAATGGTCTCATGTTTCCTTCCTCCTCCCTACCACTCTTATCAATCCATCATTAATATCGCCCATTCACCCAGTTCACTGCCCTTTTATGTACCTTTTCCAAGTTCCTGCACCTCAAATTCCACACAAGGATCGCAATCTACGGCTGCATATCCCAAAATTGGCTGTACCATCGTACATTATGCCTTTTCCTTCACCTCACAGCTAGCTTCCTGTCAACTAGTCAACCTGTAAAATATTAGACTCCCTCACCAACCTCACAAGAACTGACTGCCACCCCTGCTCCATTCTCCTCCATGTCCTTTGAATCATCTCTCTGTTGTTTCCTCTCACCCAATTTCCTTCTTTACTTAATTGACAGTTTAACCCTCCCCATTCGCTTTCTCCATTCACAACTCTGTACATACTGTTTAGAGATGTGAGTTGCGACATCATTCTGTCGCTGCGACAAACTGTTACTAATGACATGAATTGGCAGTTATAAATAGCTGCCACTTTTACGCTGTTTAATTAGGGTGCAAAACTTTTTTTATACCTTCGGAGATTAAAGTTAGGATTTCTCATAAAGTAAAGAAGACGTGGTGAATCATTATGATGATATACTGATGTTATAAATTTATATTGTGTAATTTTTATGGTAAATGTATTACGATCATAAACATTATATGCTAGAACCGATAAAATAGTGTCACAGTCTTGAAATGTATTCTTTATTTTTTTAAATTCCTACACTGCAAATTGTTATTCATTAAATTTCTCTACGTTATACATAATAAACATTTTATTCATTGGTATCGGTATATTGTATTAAATAAATAATCACGTTTGAAAAGCATTGCTTCCTTCAAAATAACCAGAACATATTGTTTTGCGTGTCGTCACTATCAGCGGCAACGTATATGTTGCATGCCTTGGAGTTCCTTCTCGAAGAGCCATTTACTGTCACTGCTAGTCGTATAATGCGACACGCCACTCGAACAGCTCCATCGTTCCCCGCTGTGACTCACGACGCTTCCGCTTGTAACTGCGCTTTGACATGGTTAGTCCAATGTGAGTGACTGACTGGTAGCTTGTGAGGAAGGAGCAAAGTGAGAAAGCTAGTCGCATGTCGCAGCTATTCGGGTGCGGCTTAGTTTGTCAAGCTCGTACAGAATGCTAAGATATAATGCTTAATCGACTATTGGTTGTTTTTATTGGATTTTTAGATGCCAGAAACAATACAAATATTTTGAGAAATTTCAATAAATATTAACGTTCATACATATCACCGAACATTTCATTAAAAGAAAATTCTAAATCTTTATTCCAACGTACAACAAATTATGTCATCCCTTTGTTCTCATCCACTGAAATTTGTCATAGCAGTATGTTAATATTACATTCTGATAATGATGCCAAAATCCTCGTAGTTGGCTCCCAGTCTCCAACTGGCCTTGAAACATCCAACACAACCATTCATAACAGGTTCCTCCCTTCTTAAAATTTCACAAAATCTTTAAGCCTCCTTGGAGGGCAATGCTGTCGTTGAGAGCCCCGACAGGACTTCGAGCCATGCACATCACTTTGGAATGGATCCGATCTTCTTGATCCTGCAGCGCCGCCTTGAAGTGGAGACGGGCCTCAAGGGTCTGCAGACGTAACAGGTTCTGCTGAGTCTCTTGTTCCGCCCCCTTTCTTTGCCCGTTCCCAAGCCACTGCAGGTGTGCTAGGAAACCCTCTGAATGGTGATGAACCTCTGGAAGTTGCAGTCATCTTCTGTTTCTGATCGTGCAGTCCCCGAGTAGTCCCTGAACATGGCCGATGTACCATTTGTTGCTGGCTGTGACATTCCTACTGATGGCTGACCCACTCTGCGTCGGAGCTGGTCTACATGCCTCCGATGGTGACGCCCCTGTTCGTCTTTCACTCCTTAAACCAAGTGGCCTTCGAGTCCTACCACCCAGCCAGCAATCCATTTTGGCTCCTGCAAATAATTACGTAGCCAAACAGCATCACCAGGCACGAAGTGACGAGTGTGGTGGTTGGAGGTCCCCTGTGTCACCCTCTCCGGTTTGCCTTGCTGTACACTTGGGAGTAGTTTGGTGAAGGCTGTTGTGAGGCATCTGTTCATGAGCATTTCTGCAGGTGTTTTGTGGGTCTCTGTGCTAGATGTCGTACGCAAGAAAAATAGCATACGTGCCAACCGTGTACGCCAATCACCTTGCACTAGCTTCCGAAGTTACTGCTTCACTGTCTGTACACTTTGTTCGGCCTGCCCATTGCTGGATGGGTGATATGGAGGTGAAAATATCATGTGTATATCATTACTTTTCATAAAGTTTGCCAATTCCTCTGATTTGAAAGCTGTACCATTATCTGATACTACTACATCTGGTAGGCCATGGCAACAAAAAGTGTCTCTTAATTCTTGCATCACAACCTTAGCTGACATATTTGTTACTCGTCTGACTTCTGGCCATTTGGTATGTGCATCCACCAATATCAAAAATACCATCCCTTGGAAAGGTCCAGCAAAGTCCATACGCAAGCGTGACCATTGCTGGTCTGGTGCTGGCCATGTACCCGTTTTCAGTTTTGGTGGATCATTATAACAACTTTGACACGTAACACATTTACGCACTTCATCTTCAATGACTGAATCCATCTTGGGCCACCAAAAGTAACTCCTGGCCATTGCTTTCATCCGCACCATTCCATCATGGCTTGCATGCAGCAACTTCAACATAGCTGGCTGTAAACTGTGTGGTATGATAACTCTGCTGCCCCACAATAAACCGTTCTTATACACTGACAATTCATCACGCCGTTTGTAATATGGTTGCAGCTCTGCTTCTTGCACGTGGTTTATCCATCCCTTCTGGGTATGGGACATGACTTGAGATAAAACTTCATCCTATCTTGTTTCTTTTGCTACTTCTTCGGGGTTCACCAGTGGCTCAGGTCCATCCTCTAGTATCAGAACGTCACAGGGGTAACCTGCTAAGGGCGTCAGCATGCCCAATGTTCCCACCTGGTCTGTATTCCAGATGATAATTATACATGGCCAGCATCAAACTACATCGTAAAAACCTAGGATAAAGTGACTCTGGAACAGGTTTCTTGGGGTGCAGTATCCGTAGAAGTGGCTTGTAGTCTGTGACTATCCTAAAAGGCCTGCCAATAAGGTACTGTTTGAATTTGGAAATGCCAAAGACCACTGCAAGAGCCTCCTTGTCAAGTTGCAAGTAGTTGCGTTCAGGTTTTTGAAGTGTTCTTGATACAAATGCTATAGGTGCCTCTATCCCCTCATCTAATTTGTGAGCCAGGACCGCTCCTACTCCATATTCCGACGTGTCGCACGTTAACACCAAGGGTTTTGTGCTATCATAATGAACAAGCACCAGATCAGACTGTAGCCTTTGCAAACGCCTGTGAGTGGACCCCAGTCCATTTCCACTGGACACTGGCATCGAGCAACCTGTGTAGCGGCTCCAGAACTTCCAATCTTTGTTTAAGGAATCTTTCATAGAAGTTTAGTAACCCAAGAAATCCTGCAGTTCTTTTTTGTTCTGCGGTTCTGGTGCACTATGTATGGCTTCTGCTTCGTAACCCAGTGGGTGGACACCTTGTCCATCGACCCTAAGTCCCAGGAATTCCACAGAAGCCACAGTAAAAGAACATTTCGACTTCTTTATAAGTCCAGTCTGCTCCAATCGCCCCAAAACTTGATGAACACGATCCCAATGTTCCAGTTCATTACGTCCTATTACCATAATGTCATCCAGCATAACCACAGTACCAGGTATTCCAGCAAGAAGAGACGCTGGAATATGGCTGGGCCGCTACTGACTCTAAAAGGCAGCCTCCTTACTTTGAATAGCCCCTTCATCGTATTGACTGTCAGCCGCTCTGCTGTAACATCATCAACAGTAACCTGAAGATAGGCTTCTTCCAAGTCCAACTTTGTATAGATCTGTCTACCATCCAAGACCGCAAAAGCTTCCGTAACCGTAGGCAATGGGCACACCTTTTTTTTCAGAGACTACGTTCAATGTGCTTTTGTAGTCTCCACACAACCGAACAGAACCATCCTTCTTGACTAATGGAACCAAGGGTGTGGCCCTATCTGAAAAAGATACTGGCTCGTACACTCCTCATTTCACTAGTCTGTCGATTTTCGCTTCAATCCTGTCCCGCAGGGCAAAAGCTACCGGCCGGCACTTCAACAAGGTACTCTCTGGGTTAACCGTAATTGATACTGGAGGTCCTATGTATCTCCCGAGCTCATTTGCATTAAACACAGATGGGTGCCTTAACATTAACCGTGTCACATAGTCGTCTTGGATTTTGTGTAAGCCTATCAGTTCTAAACCCAGCGGTTCTAGCCAGTCATGACCTATCAAACTAGGTCCACAGCCCTCTACTGCCAGTAGCTCCAAGGGAAACAACCTTTTTGCTCTTGTTGTAACTTCTACCTCCAACATCCCCATCACAGCTAAATGTTCCCGAGATCATGTACGTAACACGATTTGGGCCTCTTTTAAGGGTGGCTTGTTGGGCCACAGCGACTGAAACGTCTACCAACTTATGATGGAATGACCTGCCCCAGCGTCTACTTCCATGCTGAGATGTTTGCCGTTCACGCACACTTCCATGCATAATGGTCCACACAGCTTATTTCCTTGCATATTGTATAGTGAATACACAACCCTTTCATCTGCTGGCAACTCACTTACAGATGTCTCCCCATCGGAATGCTGCACTCCTCTGATATTATTGGACAAGTATTCTTTCCTTGCTGTCGCAGTTGATGACATTTTTCTTTGTTATGCACACACGCTCAATGTGACCACGATTGTTACAAAACCGGCAAACTGTCTTTACGTGGTAGCACTTTTCCGGCGAATGACTGCCATTGCACCGCCAACATGGAAGAGTAACGTTTTGTTTGGTTCTGGTAATGTCTGGTTTAGTTCTGTCGTCTATTCCCTTCACACTCTTGGCTTGCATTTGATGCACATCCTCCCGTACTGATTCGTTTGTGGTATTCCGCAAATCAGCCATATTCTTTCCCGTAGCTTCTGCCACCAATGCAATGTCTACCGCGTCCTTGAAGGTTAACTTGTCCTTGGCCAACAACACATGCTGCACAACTCTGTCCCTGATTCCACACACCAGCCGATCACATAACATTCGTTCAAGATTATGAAAATTGCAGTGAGTGCTTAGCTTCCGCAACTCAGCGACATACACCGCAATTGATTCCCCTTCATGCTGGTCCCGAGTTAGAAACTTGAACGTTTCTACTATCTCGCTCGGTTTTGGCTCAAAATGGTCGGTAAGCTTTGAAAATATGTTCCCGAGGGACACGGCATCTGTCGCTTTAGGAGACAACAACGATGTAACAAGATTGTATAGTTCCGCCCCGCAAACAGTAAAAAACACGGCACGCTTAGTCTCGCCATCTTGAATTTTATTCGCTACAAAGTAAAAATGTAGACGTACGCGGTACGATTTCCACGTCTCTCGGTCCGGAGCAAACTCGTCCACCGAACCGATAAAAGCCGTCATTGTCGTTGTAAACCCGATTTTTACCCTCGTCGCCAATATTGCATTCTGATAACAATGCCAAAATCCTCGTGGTTGGCGCCCAGTCTCCAACTGGCCTTGAAACATCCAACAAACCATACATATACAGAAGCCTCATATTAGCATAGCTACCAACCTAACAACACACAATTACACTATACTTAGACGTCCTAACTTATACACTACTCTAGCATTATCCATACATAACAGTTAAATAAATCCATTTATAAATATTCTTGTGCTGAAATTCAATGACAGTTATTGTAAACGCATGGCAAGCTTCTAATCTGCAGAAACGTATGGTACGGGCCGAGGGTAACAGATGGCGACAAAAGCAACACAAATGACGATGGAGCAGCTTGTCGCAGCAACAAAATAGCTGTGACATAATTTTCCCCATCCCTAATATTGACCATACTTTCCAATCTCTGATTTTCCTTCAATATACTCCAGTCACTAATTCCATCATTTCAAATGACCTGCAGTTGCCATCCTATACCTCCTTCTTTCCATTCTTATCGTGCCTGCATTAACTTCTTTCATTCACCCAGCTCACTGCCCATCTTTGCACCTTTTCTAGTTCCTGCACCTCAAATTCCACACATAGATCCCATTTTACGGCTGCATATGCTAACATTACCTGTACCATCGCACATTACATTTTTTCCTTCACCTATCAGCTAGCTTCCTGTCTTCAGGTCATCCTGTAACGTATTCGATTCCCACGTCGAACTCATGCACCGACTGCCTCCCCTGATCCGTTCTAATCCACATCCTTTGAATTGTCTCCCTGTTGTTTCCTCTCCCCCAATTTCTTTTGATTTAATTGACAGCTTAACCCTCTTCATTCACAACTCTGTACATACTGACTATTCTTCAATCTCAGTTTTTCCCTCAATATACTACAGTGTTTACTTCCATCATTATAAATGGTTTGTAGTTGCCTTCCTCCTCCTTTATATTCTTCTTGTTCCTGCAATAATTTATTCAATTCACCCAGCTTAGTGACCAACGTTGTACCTTTTCTAGTACCTGTACCTCAAATTCCACTCATTAATCTCATTCTACAATTGCATATCCCACCATTGGCTGTATAACCTAAAATAAGCTTTTTCATTCACATCACAGCTGGCTTCCTTTCACCAAGTCATCCTGTAAAATATTTAACTCTCTTATCGAACTCGAGCGCAGACAACTTACCCTGCTATGTGCTAATCCACATCCTTTTATTTGTCTCCCTGTTGTTTACACTCACCCTATTTTCCTCTTAATTAACTGACAGTTTAAACCTCCCAATCCTCTTTCTCCATTCACAACTCTGTACACTCTGACCATTCTCTGAAATCTCAGTTTTTTCTTCAATATATGCTAGTTATTACTTCCATCATTACAAATGGCCTAAAATGACATTCCTCCTCCTTTTCCATTCTTATCATGCCTTCATTAACTTCTCCCATTCACCCAGTTCACTGCCCTTTTTTTGTACCTTTTATAGTTCCTGCGCCTTAAATTCCACTCATGGATCCTAATCTACAACTACATAGCCCAACATTGGCTGTACCATCTAACAATACGCTTTTTCCTTCACCTCATAGATAGGTTCCTGTCACCTATTCATCCTGTAAACTATTTTTTTTCATCTCCATCACCGACCTTACAAGCACAGACTGCCTCCCCTGCGCCGTTCTAATCCACATCCTTTGAATTGTCTCCCAGTTGTTTCCTCTCTCTCTATTTCATTCTTCATTAATTGACAGTATAACCATCCCTATCTTATTTATCCATTCACAACTTTGTACATACTGACCATTCTCTCAAATCTTAGTTTTTCCTTCAATATACTCTAGTTATTACGTCCCTAATTACAAATGGCGTCGTATTTCCTTCCTCCTCCCTACCACTCTTATCGTGCCATCATAAATTCTCCCATTCACCTAGTTCACTGCCCTTTTTTGTACCTTCACCAGTACCTATACCTCAAATTCCACATGTGGATCCCAATCTACAGCTGCATATCCCGAAATTGGCTGTACCATCATACAGTACGCTTTTCGTTCACCTCACTGCTAGCTTCCTGTTACCTAGAGAACCTGTAAAATATTCAATTCTCTCACCAACCTCACAAGAACAGACCGCCTCCCCTGCTCTATTTTCATCCACATCCTTTTAATTGTCTCACTGTATTTCCTCTCACCCAATTTCCTTCTTTCCTTCATTCTCTCTCTCCATACTGTTTAGAGATGTGAGTCGCGACATCATTCTGTCGCTGCGACAAACTGCGACCAGCGACACGAAAGTGGCACTTTTTCGCTGTTAATTAGGGTAAAAAACTTTTTTTAATACCTTCGTCGATGAAAGTTAGGATTTCTCATAAGTAAAGTAGACGTGGTAAATCATTATGAATATATACAGATTTTACAATTTTATTTATGTAATTTTTCGAAATTATATTACAATCGTAAACATTATATATTATAACCGGTAGAATAACATCAAAGGCTTAAAATGTATCGCATATTTTTGAAATTTCTACATTGGAATATTTTATTCTTTGAATTTCTCAACAGTATAAGCATTAAATATTTTCTTTGTTGGTATCGGTATATTGTATTAAAAAGTATTACATGTGTCGTTTAAATTTTGAAAAAAAAAAAAAAAAATTCAGTTTTATGTTTGTGAACAAAAATGGCGAACTAATAAAAATTATTAATGTTTGAAAAGTGTTGCTTCCTTCAAAATGACCAGAACATATTGTTTTGTGTGTTGTCACTATCAGCGACAACTTCTATGTTGCATGCAGTGCAGTTACTTATCGAAGAGTGAATCACTGTCGCTGCTAGGCGTATATGCAACACGCCACTCGAACAGATACATCGTTCCCCTCTGTGACTCACGATGCTTCCGCTTGTAACTGCACTTTGTCATGGCTAGTCCAATGTGAGCTACCGACTGGTAGCTTGTCCCTGGATTCTTCGTGCTGCGACAAGTTACAGTTACAGCAGCGTCGCAACCTTTTAAGTCGCAGCTGGAGGGCTGTAGATGTTCAAGTGGCGTGACGCATGTACACCTAGCAGCGACAGTGTGTAGCTCTTCTAGGAGGAAAGAGCAAAGTGAGAAAGCCAGTCGCATGTCGCAGCCATTCGAGTGCGGCTTAGTGTGTCAAGCTCGTACATAATGCTACGATATAATGCTTAGCCGACTATTGGTTGTTTTTATTGCATTTTTAGTTGCCAAAAGCAATATATATATTTTGAGAAATTTCTATAAATATTATTGTTCGTATCTATCAACAAATATTTTATTAAAAGAAAATTCTATATTTTACTCCAGCGTACAACAAATTATGCAGTTATCCATTTATTCTCATTCACTGATATATGTCTTAGCAATATGTTAATAAATCAATTTATAAATATTTTTGTGCTTAAGTTCAATGACAGTTATTGTAAATGCATTGCCAGCTTCTAATTTGCAGAAACGTAAGGCACGGGCAGAGGGTAAAAGGTGGCGAAACAAGTAGCTGTATGTATAGAAGTATCAATAACGATGGAGCAGCTTGTTGCTGTTTAGGTCCGATCCTGCAACTTTTGAACATGGTCGCAGAAGCGACATGCCTTGTCATAGCGACAAAATAGCTGCGAAATAATTTTCGCCATCCCTAATATTCACCATTCTTTCAAATCTCTGAATTTCCTTCAATATACTCCAGTCATTAATTCCATCATTACAAACGACCTGCAGTTACCTACCTCTACTTCCTTCTTTCCATTCTTTTCATGCCTGCATTAACTTCTTCCATTCACCCAGCTTACTGCACATCTTTGTAACTTTTCCATTTCCTGCACCTCAAATTCCACTTTTGGATCGCATTCTACATTTGCATATCCCAACATTGGTTGTGCTATAGTGCAATATGCTTTTTCCTTCACCTCATTGCTAACTTCCTGTCAACAAGTCATCTTGTAAAATATTCAACTCCCTCACCAACCTCACAAGCACAGATTGCCTCACCTGTTCCATTCATATCCACATCCTTTGCATCGTCTCCCTGTTGTTTCATTGTACCATATTTCATTCTTCATTAATTGACAGTGTAACCCACTCTATCCTCTTTCTCCATAACAACTCTGTACAACTGACCATTCTCTCAAATCTCAGATTTTTCTACTATATTCTCTAATTATTACTTCCTTAGTTCCACTGACTTTAAGTTGCCTTCCTCCTCCTTTCCCTTTATATCGTGCACTCAATAACTTTTCCCATTTACCCAGCTCACTGCCCTTATTTGTATCTTATTAGTTCCCGTACCTTAAATTCCACATATGGATCCCAATCTACAGCTGCATATTCCAACATTGGGTGTACCATTGTACAATACACTTTTTCTTTCACCTATCAGCTAGCTTCCTGTCTTCAAGTTGTCCTGAAACGTATTCGACTCATACGCCTTCCTTAAGTAGCACAAACTTCTTCTCCTACTCCTTTCTAATCCACGTCCTTTGAATTGTCTAGCTCTTGTTTCCTTTTTCCCTATTTCATTTGAGCTGGGCTCAGCCTGAGTCGATGTATGTCTGCCCTTACTCCCCCCCCCCCCCCTTGACTTCTGGTATCTGAGTGTAGCCGAACGATTAGCTGTGACTTGGCCTTGTGTGACGTCGTTCTCTGACGTAGCCCGCCCCTCCTCTCTAGACCTTCGGCCGTCTTCGGCGGACGTCGTGCCTCCCCTTCCCGCCTCCCTTCTCACTCCCTCCTTCCCGGGTGTGAGCCGGTCCCTCGCGGCCGGAGAGGAGTTCAGTTAGTAGTGAGCTCTCGTTTGGGTTACCTGTGTTTGCTCGCGCCTGCGGCTGCACATCGTTGACTGGTAAGTGTTGTTTTCAGTTTGCGTTTGCTTCATTTTCTTTTCTTTCGTTACCAGTCTTTCCCTACACTGTCTTCGGGGATGTGTCGTCGCGGTCGGGAGGCAAGTATGGGGCGAGCGATAGGCTCGTGCCCAGTTGCTTAATTTGTGCCTGTTAATTGCGGCATTGACCGTTTCAGTTAGTGTATTGGTGTTTTTGATGCCTGTAAGGCATTTTCTTGTTACATTTGTATTACTGGTATAACAACGATTGCCTTCGGATTTTGTACTGATTAAGCCTGGTGTTGGCTATGTTAACTTATGTACCCGGATTATTTCTGTCAATATATTTTGTGCATTTTATCGGGACTGTCAGTTTAATTGCCGTAGCGAGTTGAACCCTTCCCCAGTGTTCATGTTGTGTGCATTTGACTGCTGAATATGTGTTCACCAAGTTGTGCGGAGGTTAGGGTGAGTGCTCAGGTGTGGGATTGTTCCCCCAGGTATTAACGGCCGTGTGTTTACACATGTCTGTATAGAGATTACAGCACACATTCTTCATTGATTGACAGTGTAACCCTCCCCATCCTGTTTCTCCAGTCACAACTCTGTACATACTGACCGTTCTCTCAAATCTACATTTTTCCTTCAACATACTCTAGTTAGTACTTTACTAAATATAAATGGCCTCATGTTTCCTTCCTCCTTGCTTCCACTCTTATTGTGCCATCAATAACTTCTCCCATTTACCTAGTTAACTGCCCTTTTTTGTACCTAAACCAGTTTCTGCACCTAAAATTCCACACGTATATCTCTATCTACGGCTGCATAGCCCAACACTGGCTGTACCAGCGTACAGTACACTTTTTGGTTCACCTCACAGCTAGCATCCTGTCATGTAGTCAACCTATAAAATATTTAACTCCCTCACCAACCTCGCAAGAACAGCCTGCCACCCCTGATCCATTCTCATCCACATCCTTTGAATTGTCTCTCTGTTGTTTCCTCTCACCCAATTTCCTTCTTTAGTTTATTGCCAGTGTAACCCCACCCCATTATTTTCATTACATTCACAACTCTGTACTTAATGTATAGATATGGGAGTCGCGACATAATTCTGTCGCTACGACAAACTGCGACCATCGACACGAAAATGGCAGTTATAATAGCTGCCACTTTCTCGCTGTTTAATTATGGTAACAAACATTTTTTTTATACGTTCGTCGTTGAAAGTTACGATTTCTCATAAAGTTAAGAAGACGTGGTGAATCATAATGATGTAATACTGATTTTACAATTTTATTTGTGTAATTTTTTTGAAAATGTATTACAATCGTAAACATTATATGCTAGAACCGGTAGAATAGTGTCACAGTCTTGAAATGTATTTCTTATTTTTGAAATTTCTGTATTGCAAATTGTTATTCATTTAATTTCTCTACAGTGTGACGCCGGCCTAGGACCAGCAAGGGTCGTTAGACAATAACGTCGCCTAAATTCACGACAATGACCATATTTATGATTTAGTGTTTTGTATGCATGTATGTTTTCCTCCACAGGGTCATTATTTATGTGTTTTACGTATCCAATTGGTCACAACGAACATTCAAACCGCCGCCCGGAAATGTCCGTGGTTGGGCCAAGCTATTTTGAACATTTAATTCAGTAACAACGTATTTATTAAGGGATTTCAATGCCCGATTTAGCATGTAAACTGTTCATACAATGTACGATTCATTTGGTGCCATTTCTTAACATTTAACATAATAATCCTTGTAAATGCGAGTTGCTGGAACATTGGAGATCAACGGTCACGTGTGGTGCCGGAAGT